>JAWWLR010000149.1:9222118-9239065 GCA_035041075.1 Acraspis erinacei | reverse complement strand
AAAAAAAGTTATATTTAATCAACGAAAACGAATTCTCAGCAAAATATTTGAATCCTCAACAAAAACAGATAAATTTTCAACCAAACAATTGTATTTGTATCCAAAAAAGATACATTTTTTTACAAAATAGTTATATTTTCAACCAAATAATTGAATTTTTAACATTAATTTTCTATTAAAAAATGTAAATTTTCAACTAAATACATGATTTTTAACTAAAATTATGAGTCTTCAATTTTATTTTACATTTTTGACTAAAAAAGATACATTTTCAACCAAAAATGAAATAGATACATTCTAAGTGGAAAAATTAAATTTGAACAAAAAAAAACAAAAAAATGCAATAAAATAGTTTGTTTTCAACTAAAATCGGAGAAAATTTCCATCATGAACATGAATTTTCATCCAAAAATGGAATAGTTAAATTTTGAGTACAAAAATTAGTTAAAAAAAAAAGTTCAACAAAATAGTTGACTTTTCAACCAAAGAGCTGAATTTTCAACTTAAAAAGATACATTTTCAACAACCACAAAAATAATATTTGATATTTTAACGCATTTTATTTTTCATGAAAATAAAAAAACTTCGATTTAATCGAGAAAAATGAATTATCAATCAAATATTTGATTCCTCGGCCAAAACAGATAAATTTTCAACCAAACAGTTAGATTTTTGTCCAAAAATAGGTTTTCTGTTAAAAAATTAAATTTTTAACTAAAAAAAGATACATTTTCAACGAAAAATTCAGTAGTTACCTTTTAAGTAGTGAAATTAATTTTCAAAAATTCTATTAAGCAGTTAAATTTTCAGCTTAAAATATAAATATGCGAGTAAAATTTTAAGTTAACAACAAAAATAATGAATTTTTAAGAAAGTAGTTCACCTTAGAACCAAGTTTTTGAATTTAAAAAAAAGTCCATCAAGAACATGAATTTTCAACCAAAAATGGAACGGTTAAATTTTCAGTAAAAAAATGTGATTTCAGAAGAAGAAAAAAAATTTCCAACAAAATACTGAAATTTTCAACCAGAGCTAAATTTTGAACTTAAATTATGTATTTTTAACCAAAAAAATTAACTTTGAAGAAAAGTATCTAAGGACCTCAATTTCCAACCTAAACAAGCAAGTTGCAAACCAAACAATCGCATTTTTATTTTTAAAAAAATAGATCTTTTACAAAAATATGAATTTCCAACGAAATGGTTACATTTTCAAATAAAGAGATGATTTTTGAACTAAAATGACGAATCTTCATCTAAAAAAATGATTTTTTAATCAAGTAATTCAATTTTTAACTTAATAGTTGAATCTTCAACAAAAAAATTAATAGCCGACATTTCATCTAAAAAGGATTTTAATTTTAAATCCGAAAAGTTAAATTGATAATAAAAAAAGAATTTTTAACAAAATACATGAAAGTTCAACAAAAAAACGTATTTTTTAGCAAAACAAAAACAAATTTTCATTAAAATAGTTAACGAAAAGCTACAATTTTACTGAGAAAAGAATAATTTCCAAACCTTTTTAAAATTGGCTGTAGTAATTCCTAAAATTATGAAAAATCTTTAAAAATAATTCATCTTTAATCTATTTTCTAAATCTGCTTTGGAAAATTTAAAATCCTTTTAAATTGAAACTGATAGATGTAAACAAATTTCTGAAAGATGATTTTTATTTTATTTTTAATAAATTAATTTATTAATTTTTAAAGGGCTGGAGAGATTTCTAAACATTTAAAAAGATTTAAATTATTTTTTATTTGGAAAAGGGAATTTCAGAAACGAATGATAATTTTGACTTGAAGCATCAGATAGTTTTTTCTCATAATAATTTGAATTCAGATTTGAACTCAGAACTTTGATCAAGAATTTTAATTCTGAATTAGAACAGGGATTTCTTTAATTCCCTTTCGAAAATCAGAATTAAAACTTATCTTCCTGTTCTAAAGTGAACCTGAAATGAAAATTATAATTTCTTACAAAATTTCCCTGTTCAAAGTCAGAATTATAATTATTTATAACATTTTCTGTTATAATTAAGAAATATAGTGCTCTTTCCAGAATTTAGAAGAGGGATATTTCCAAGTAAAATTAGAATTCTTTACGGGAATTCTTTCTCTGACAATAAAAATGATAATGCTTCAGGGAAATTTTGTTTTCGAACGCTAAAAATTATATTTCTTTACTTAAATTTTATGTCGCAGATTATAATTATAATTATAATTATTTTCGAAAACTCCCTGTTTCAGGTTCGAATATTTTTAAATTATTTACCGGTTTTTTTTATATTTTATAATTATTTTCGAAAACTCCCTGTTTCAGGTTCGAATATTTTTAAATTATTTACCGGTTTTTTTTATATTTAGATATGAAACTTTTTTTTAAAATACTTAGTTAAAGATTATCCAGTTTATGTTTTTAATTTTTAGGCGTACATTTTAATTTAAAGAATTTTAAAATGCCGTTTTAAAGAGTTAAACCATTAAAAATTATGAGCTTTTAAAATGGAAGATTTTTGATAAAAAAAAGCCTTTTTAGTTGATCAACTGTAAGTATAAATTAAGTCATTATTTTAAAAATTGAATTGTACTTTAAAACTTACCAAGGGAGTAGTAATTGATTTTACAAGATGATTCGGAAGCAGTTCACGGTTTTAGAATTTCTAGATTTTAAAGTTAAAAATGAACTATTTTCAATTTTTAAATATTTGCTAAGCAATATATTCATAATCGAAGGCTTTTATTAAATTTTAAATATTATTTCAATCTAAAATATTCCATTTTTAAACCATTCAATTTAAAAATTTTGAATTAGGAAGAAAGGCAATTTCTTAATATTTATATATATATATATATATATATATATATATCTGAGTGTTCACTCAAAATCAGTAACTCTAATTAAATATTAAAAACTAAACAAAAATACTAAACTTTGGACGTTACAATTTTAATTTTTCTATTAAAAAAATAATAATTTGAACAAATTGTCTATATATACCGACAAAATCCGGCTATTCGTATTTTATGGACATTTTTTTAATTTTGCAGGATTCAAAAAAAATGAGAAAGAATTTAAAAAAATCAAATCTTTTTAAAAAATATTTAGAAGTTCTGAAAACAAAAATTAATTTCAAAAATGTAAAACGACATGTAAGTGTTTCAAGATTTTGAAATAAAATTTTGAAGCATTTCAAGGGATTTTAAACTATTTAAAATTAAAATGATTTAACTCCTAATTTAAGAATTGTTCAGTTTCTTAAACAAATTTAATCGTTCAATTTTTATATTTTCTAGCTTAAAATTGCTTAACAATATATAAAATTTTGAAAATTTTTTAATGCATTGATTGATACTTCAATTTAGGGCATTGAAAATGATAACCTGTATTTATATTTTTGGAACTGAATCTAAATTTATAAAACCTTAAAATTTTTAATTTGACAGTTTACCTGCATTTAATTTAAAATTGTTTAGTTGAAAAGTATTAGTAGCTTCCATTTTATACTTTAATTAACACGGCCACCCTGGGCTCACCAAATACAAATTCGAGCACTATGAATTTTATTGTTTCTGCATGACTTGATTCTCTAACCAGGATTTAAATGTCATAAGCGTTAGTCCACAATCGATGTCAATTGGAGACTATTTGACTTAAGAGTAGTCCGAAGGAATATAAAAAAATAAATAATTTAGTAATGACGCGTTAGCGTGCGTGTCCGAGAAAAACAGATATGTAAGAAACGTCTGGAGGTCGAAACTCAGCCAACCCGGAATAATCTCTATCGACGTTTTGAGAAAAGCGATCGGCAATTCGAATTTCAAGCATAAAAATCGAGAAGCAGATATTGATATGAAGCTCGACAGGTTGCTCGCTCCCATAGTGGGGGAGAGTAGCTGATAAGGTTGCTCTTTTAATAGGCAGCCACTTGTCTTGCAGTTTGAGTCCTATATGCGGCTGCATTTTTTGCCCCCAGATGGTGGAGACCGAGTGCTTCAAGGAGCTTAATAATGTACTTGGGTTGAACAATACACCCACTCCTGACTTGCTGATAAACCATCCTCCACCAAACAATGAGAACAGAGGCTGCTTTCCATTCAGAAGAAAGGTAAACAAAGTTTGTATTCGATTTTTAAGCTTAGGTTTTCCAGTATTTTCATATTTTTCCATCTTTTTTTTCATTTTCAAATTCAAATCTAGGTCCTTTCGAAATTAGAGATTTGCAAATTTGCTTCTGTTTTTTTAATACAAATGATTAATCAAACTTTAGAGTTAATTTGTAAAATAAAGTAAAAGAGTGAGTCATTCAGTTTGAAGAGAAAAACTTTAATATTTTTATTACTGGTCACTTTTTTTTGCCTAGTTCTTAATTTTACAAATATAGAATTATTTTTTACTAAGAAATTCAAAGTACGTGTTTTGTTAACATTCTCTATTTTGCTGACCAAATAGTAGAATTTTCAACTAATAAAGATTAGTTTTGTACCGAAAATGACATAGTTCAATTATCAAAAAAAATTTAATAGTTAAATTTCAAAGCAAAATGTTTCATATAAAAATATATTAAATATTTGAAGCTTTAAGTAAAAAGCGTAAATTTTCTACTAAAAGAAAACGACAAAATTGTTAAATTTTCAACTAAAAAATAAATTTTCAAACAAATATGGAATAGTGAAAGTTTCTCATAAAATACTTGAATTTCCAACAATATATGCAATTTGCAACAAAAGAGATCAATTTTCAACTAAAATAGGAAACGTTTTCAATGAAAAATGGATAAGTTAAATTTTCGGTTAAAAAAATTGATTTTTAACAAAAAAAAGCGATTTTTTCAATAGAGTAATTGAATTTTCGGCCATAGAGATGATTTTTAAATTAAAGTAATGAATCTTCAACCAACAAATATTTTAATATTAAATAAAAAACAGTTACATTTAAACAAAAAAGATTATTTTCAAATGAAATACTTCATTTTCAAGTTCAAATATTAATCTTTTTGGTTACAAATTTAACAACTAGGTTTTAATGTTGAACTACAAAAATTAAAAAAACTTCTCTCTTTATAAAAAAATTCAACTTTTTGGTTGAGAATTGATGAATTTTGTTAAAGATTCTTTTTTTCGGTAGAAAATTAAAGTTTTTCGTTTAAAAATCCGTCTTTTTAAATTGAAAATTAAACTTTTTGGTTAAGAATTCTTGAATTTGGTTAAAAATTGGTTTCTTTCGGTAGGATATAATCTGTTTGTTTAAAAATTCATCCTTTTGCTTCAAGATTTAACAACTAGGTTTTACTACTACTTTCCTAAAAATTAAAAAAAAATTATTTCTTAATAATTTAACTTTTTGGTTGAGAGGTCTTGAATTTGATTGAAAATTCGTCTTTTTTATAGTAAATTAATCTTTTCATCTAAAAAATTTAACTTTTTGGTTGAGAATTCTTCAATTTTGTTAAAAATTCGTTTTCTCGTTAAAAAGTTAATCTTTTTGTTTAAAAATTCGTCTTTTTTATAGTAAATTAATCTTTTTGTTTTAAAACTCATTTTCATAGTTGAAAAATTCAACTTTTTGGTTGAGAATTCTTAAGTTATGTTAAAAACTCGTTTTTTCGGTAGAACATTGATTTTTTTTGTTTAAAAATCCGTCTTTTTAAATTGAAAATTAAACTTTTTGGTTAAGAATTCTTGAATTTTGTTAAAAATTGGTTTCTTTCGGTAGGAAATAATCTTTTTGTTTAAAAATGCATCGTTTTGGTTAAAGATTTAACAACTAGGTTTTACTACTAGTTTCTTAAAATTAAAAAAAAAATTGTTTCTTAAAAATTCAACTTTTTTTATTGATTTTTTTAACAATTTGATTAAAAATTCGTCTTTTTTAATTTAACTGCTTGGTTGTTAATTCTCGAATTTTATTCTTCTTTTGGTAAAAAATTTAGCAAACATGTTTTAAAGTTGAACTACTTTCTTAAAATTGCATTTTTTTTGGGTTGAAGATTCAAAGTTTTAGTTAAAAATGAATCTCTTTGGTTGTAGATGGAACTTTTTTTTAAAAATGCCCGTGTTTATTTTGAAAAATTACTTTCGTAATTGCAAATGTACCTATTTCATTTTTTTTCGAAAATAGTTATTTTTAAAGTAAAAATTCAGCTTTTTTTTAAATAAAAACTTTATTCTTTTGATTTGATAATTCAACTGTTTTGTAGAGAAAATTCGTCAGTTTGTATTGAAAGTTTATTAATTTAGTAAAAAAAGAAAAAACTTTTTAATAGAAAATTCGTTTTTCTTTTTGTTATAATTAAATTTTTCTTAATAATCGGTTGTTACCTGAAGACTACCTTCTCACTTTCTCGATATTAATCTCCCCATTTTTTTTGTTTGTCTTTTATTAATTTCAGAAGAAACAGAGTGCTCGTACAAGACAGATGCCGATGTCAGAGTGCCATTTGCGAGAGCTCTTACAGAATCAGAACTGCGGCGAGTTGCCAGCCAGCTGATCCAGAATGAACTCTGGAAGTGTACACGCACCCACAGCGACGAGACATCGTCCAGGATTCCCCACACGCTGTATCACGTTCCGCGATCAAATTCCACCCTCGAGCAACGACCACGATTCACCACGTGAGCGAGTGATAATGGGCCAGCAGCAGGTGGGAACAACGCGCCCGAGCTCGATACAGAACAACTCGATACAGAAAGTCAGCTGGAAAAACGCGAACGCTTCCATGTGAGAGAGAGAGAGAGAGAGAGAGAGAGAGAGAGCATTATTTTGCGTCCTCTCAGATCCAAACGTCCTCGACGCAAACAAAAAACCAAACAAAAACAAAGAAAAAAATGGAAGGATGCCACACACAATTTCAAGAATTGCGAATATTCAGACGAGGTACAATCACTTTGAAAAATGAATTTCGAGCCTCGATTCACCTCGAGGAAGGCAGGCAGGCAGAGTAGTTTCTGTAAATAGGGCTGAGGCAATGAAACTTAATTTGCGAAATGATTAGGAGTCCTTTTTTTTGTTATCAGGCTTCTTTTCTTTTTCTGGTATCTTACTGATGATTCTTTTTCTTCAATCTAAGGCTAATTGTGCCCTTGAACATGCATCCGACAATGGGTCAGAAATACCGTGGCGTCTACCGCATACTCAAGGAAATAAAAGATCTGAGCACAAAATAGTCTAGTCGGCAGTGCCCGGCGAAAGAAAAATGAAGTTTAGTCCTGGAAATACATCAATTTTTGGGAAATCGTACCTAGATCTTTCGCATGCGCTTAGTTCGAGACTAGTAAAGAAAAAAATGAAAGGGCGATGTCCATTTGATCGGTGTCTAATTCTCCTCACGCAGTTGAGGAAACATGGAATATTTTTTAAGCGGTATAAAACAGTATTTCAGACAAAAATTTAAAAAGTTTCAAATTTATTTCATTTATTTTAATCGAAGAAATGTATTTTATACTTTAAAAGATGGATTTTTTAACGAAATACTTGCATTTTAAACAAAATAATTCAATTTTGTACACAGTAGTTGAATGAAGAATTTTCAACAAATAAAGTTTTTTTCGCTAAAGAAATAAATAAAAGTTTATATAAATTTTTAAACAAAAAGTATGACTTTTCTGGGAAAGTTTAATTTCCACGTAACTTATACATCTTTGCCCAACATAATTGAAATTTTAAACTGAAAAAATGATTTTTTTTTACGAAAAATAGAGAATTTTCAACTAAAAATTATGAAACTTAAAAAATGAAAGTTAAATTTACAGTTAAAAAATTAATTAGAAACCAAAGGCCTTGAATCAAAAAATTCATTTTTAACAATGTAATTTAACTTTTACCCAAATAGTTGAATTATTAATAAAAAATTAATTTTCAATAAAAAAAACAAAGAAGAATTTTTTAAGCGAAAAGCTGCATTTTTATTTTGTTTATATTCGACAGAAAATGATGAATTTTTAAGTCAAAAAGATCAATTTTTGACAAAATAGTTGAATTTTCGGTTTTTAAAAATTCTGTCGATTTTTCTCGATCAAAGTATGAATTATGAAACAAGAAATAAGCTTCTACGAAAAATATTTAATTTTTAATGAAAAAGGGATGGCTATTTAATAAAGTTTTTAGTCTACGAAAAAATTGAATTTTCAATCCGGAAAGACGAATTTTTTCAACCAAAATGAGTGAATTTTTAAGAAAATAGTTGAATTCTATACCAAATAGTTGCATTTTTATCCAAGAAAGATGCAATATTTCTACTAACGAGGATGAATTTTCGAATCAAAACACAAAAAAATGTCGGAAAAAATCATTTTCATCGAAAAAATATTTCAGTTGACTTATCAGCAACATAGTATGCATTTTATTCTACGAAAAGAGTTGACATTTTTAACCTGAAAAGGCGAACTTTTAACAAAACATATAAATTTGCAACTAAAAAGTATGTCTTTTTAAGAAAATTGTTAAATTTTCATCCTCTGGGTTTTTTTTTTAATGTCAGGGAATTTTTACAAGAATATGCTTAAATTTTTTTAATTCGTATAATAATATAAAGTTAAATGACAATGTATTGCTGGATTTAACTATTCAGTTGAAAATTTATCTTTTTGTTTTGAAAATTGAACTATTTTAGTTGACATTAATTTATTTGGTTGAAAATTAAATTTTTGCTTGAAAATTCGTTTTTTTTTTATTTGAAAATACAACAATTTGGTTGGAAATTGAAAATTCAAATTTTCGTTTGAAAATTAGTGTATTAGTGTTTTTCTTAAAAATTCAACAGTTTTATTGAAAATTCTTCTCTCTCTTGACTGAAAACATTTTTTTACTTGAAAATTCTTATTTTTTGGTTAAAAGTTTAACTACTTTGTAAAAAATTAAATACATTTTTTTAAATTTTCATCATTTTAATTCAAAATGTATCACTTTGGTTGCAAATTTTACTATTTTTGTGGAAAAATCCTTGTTTTTTTTTCAAAAACCTTAGATGCTGAAGATTTATGTTGAAGATTCAGTATGCTAGTGTAAAATTCACCACTTTCGTTAAAAATGTAACCGTGTTGTTTAAATCTCTTTTTTATCTTGGTGGATAAAGAATTTTTGGTTGAAAAATTGATCCTTTTTGGTATAAAATTAATTTTCTTGGTTGGAAATTCATTTTTTGCTTAAAAATTCAACAGGTTGGTTAAAATAATTCCCTCCCTTAACTGGAAAGTATTTCTTCGTTGAAAATTCGTATTTAGTTAAATATTTATCTATTTTGTTTAAAATTTAACTATTTTGTTAAAAAATCTTTTTTATTGACTACTGGGATATATTCAAGAAATAAGAAATTTTTATTAAAAATCGAATAGTTAAATTTTCAGTTGAAAAAATGAATAAGTAAGAAAAAAAATCTAAGAAAATAGTTGAATTTTCAAACAAAAAGTTGAATACTAGGAACATCAATAAGAAAGAATATTAAAAACGAAGGAAAAGCGAATTTTCAACAAAATACTATATAATTTTCAAACAAGGAGATAAATTTTCAACTGAAATAGTTCATTTTTCAGCTAAAGAATTTAATTTTCATTTAAAAAATGAATTTTTAATCAAAAAGTCTTCTTCAATTGAAGATTCAGGTATTTTGTTTGAAATTCAACTATTTCTGTTGAAAATTCATCATATTAGTTGAAAATTGGCCTAATTTGTTTAAAATTCTTTTTAATCTTGGTTGTTAATTAACTTTTTAAACTGAAATTTTAAGAATTTAGTTCAATCAAAGTTTCTTTTTCAAGTGAAAAAAACATTTATTTAATTTTACATATTAATAGTCATATTTTTTCACATTTATATATTTAAAAACACTGAAAAAGAACATTATTTATAATAAACTCCTAATTTAATTATGGTCCCTGATCAAATGGGCACTGCCCCAATTAAACGGTTTTTTTTTTCTTCTGAAAACATTTTTAGAGCGTATCGGTGAGTCGAGTCGATTTCTGAGGAGAAGAGCAATTGAACGATTTTCTGAAAATACAAGGTGCTGAGAATCTCCGAAAGTTAGGAATTTTCTGAACCAATTCAATTAATTCTACTACAAATAGCACAAATGGTACAACTGCGTATGAATTGGCACAAAATGTAATCATACTCTTTCCTTTAACGCGCATTTCCGTGATATTTTTAAACAATATTTTAACTTTATCTTTCCAGATTCAATATTTTTATTCTCCTACTCTTTTTCTATTGTCAACGGAACTTTTTGATAGATCTGGTTTACACTTAACCATAGTCAGTGGCTATTTTTTTTATAAAGTGTAGCGTCGGAATATAAATTTTCTAATCAGGGCGAGACTCGAAATCATTTTTATTTCCATTGAACTGATTTCAGTTGGTTATCCTGCAATTTGCCAGACTGTCGGAAAACGGAGAAAAAAAGTTCCCTCCATTTCTGTCGCAGAGCTCCGATCAAAACCTTTCATACTATTTCTACTGAAGCTAAAAATGTGCGATGCAAGAATTTTTTTTTGACTGAAATATAAAAATTTTACCAAAATACAGCATCCAAATATATTATAAGGGTTTTATCTATCAGAAACTGTGAATAATATAAAATTTTAATAGAAAAATCCAAACCAAGTAGAGCCAAAGTCAAGGAAAAATATTTTATTTGGATAAATGAAAGTTTTGCACTATTTCGTTTGGATATTTCGATTAAAATGTGATTTACATAACCAACTTTCAATGGGGTTGTTGCACGAATTTTAGGTAATATTACTTTTTTAAATGCTGCATAAAATTCGAAAAATTTTAGTTAATTTAAAATGTTTTTGAATACCATTTCATAGAAAAACAAAATATTTTTTAAAAAAGGTATTAAAAACGTATTCAAAGTCTGTAGCCTTGAGACATCACATCCCTCAAAATGCTGAACCAATCAGAATAATGCAGTGGCTGAATTGACTAATGACGTATACAGGCGGCAGCAGGTGAAAAATTTTTTTTGCGTTTTTGTCGACTTTTAACACAATGGGCACTCCGACAGTTTACAAATGACGGGTTTAGTGAAATTTTGAGCAGTTTGAACATTTTTTTTGGTACCTTATTTATTCTTTTTGATCAAGTTTTAAATAATAAACGTAAAAAAATAGGTTATATTTGCTTCTGCTCCCCCACTGTACGCATGCGTCGGATCGGCAGTCACATTGGCTTTGAATGGCGCGCTTTTTTGAAATAATTAAATACTTGAATCGATTTTTAAGGGTAATTGTACTTATTACAAATAAATAATTGATTATAAATTCGAAGAGACGACCTGTTTTTTTTTAATCTTTCATAATATTTTGTTGTACTTTATAATTATTATATATTTGAAAGTGTATCTAGCGAACTTGAAAACTTTGGAATCTCCTCGAATTTTTCACGATAACCTTGAATTTGAGTTTAAAAAATTTTTTAACAGTTTTCGAGGAATTGACTGCTCAGTTTTTTAGTACACACCAGATTTCAATAAATTAATAAATAATTCTCAAGGTTTAAAAATATTTCAAAGCTTTTATAATATTTGAAAAGGATTTAAGGATTTGAAAAAATCGTGTTTAACGATTTCACAAAAATTGTAAAACTTTATAAAGATTTCATGGATTTTAATTATTTTAAAAAGTACATCAGATGTCAAAGATTTCAAAATATTTCAAAGATTTTAAACGATTTAAACATGTTTTAGAAGGTTTCAAATATTTTAATAATTTTAAATAATTACAAAAAATTTCAGAAATGTTTAAAAAATATTTGAAAGCATTCATAAGAATTTCAAAAGTGTTGAAGAATTTTGAAGATTTCAAAAAGCTTATATTACACCGGATTTTAGAGAATTTTTATAGATATTAATAAATTTGAGAAAATTTCAAAAGATTTCAATTTTTTTCAAATATTTCAAAAGGAAAAAAAAACGGATTTTAAGACATTTTATATATTTTAAACGATTTCAATTTTGTTTAGATGATTTCAAAATATTTTGCCAAATTTTGTAATATGTCAAAAGATTTGAAAGTTTTTAAATAAATTCGAAATTTTTCGAATATTTCAAAAGATTTCACAAATAATTTTTTAAGAATTCATAAGGATTATCAAAAGATTCAAAGAATTTTAAATATTTCAAAAAGGGTACAGTACGCCAAAATATAAAATATTTCCAAGATTTTAAAAAAGTTCACATTTTTTAAAGAAAATTTTTTTATATTTCACAAAAGTTTCAAATATCCCAGTGATTTCAAATTGGCCAGTAAATTGGCCAGTAAAATAAATAAATAAAATGATGGATGCGTATTTGAAATTAGCGCGCGATCAACATTTTGATACGACGCATGCGCTGAGCTGCTTAACCTGCGCTAATCAGACTGATGTGTGCCCGCAAAAAATTTAAAAAGTATACTTTCTAAACATTAAAAAAATAAAACTTACTTAAAAAAAAGGTTAATAAAGTAATTATATTCCTTTTTTAGTGCTCTGTTAATTCCACTAAAACAACAAATATGTATTTGAAAATATGCAGCAACCTCAGCACTCAAAATTGGTTGAGCCTTTCTGATAAGTAAAATATCCCGCAGACTAGATAACTTGTAGTTGAAAAGTATTTTGACAAAATTTTTATTTTTTTACCACCACTTCACGAGTGTGATTTTTCAATTGTCTCCGATATCCGTGGCCAGTTTAATATAATACACATGTTCGATGCGCGGGACTCGTGTCTCGCTAAAATAAATGTAATCAATCAAATAATTAATTGATTGAGTAATTAATTAATTGAGAAAAAAACACACAAAAAAATAACGAAAGCGTGATTATCGCATACTCGGATTCTGCGTTTTTGCGCTTTCGCTCATACTTTTACGGTAAAGACATAATACTTCCGTAATGATGTATAACCATCCCAAAAGTCAGGACTCTTTACAAAATAATAATCGTGGACAATTTAAAGCGAAAATTAGTACAACAGATTGACGTTGAAACGGTTGGAAATTGACGGGCGACAAAGTTCTAATTACTGACCTTTGAAAGCAACTTGTACCTCCCAAATGTTGTCAAGCGAGTCGATTTCCTAGATTTGTATCGAGTTTCGAGCTTGTGCTGAAACACGTCAATTTGGCCATTATAGGAAAATGTATTATACAACATTAACAAATTAAATTCTCGACTAATGTGGAGGGGCTCTCTCGGCATTGTAATTTAATTAGAAGTTTAAATAAGGCATCGAGTGTCCAGGGTCTTTCTAATGTCAACATTATTTTTTCAAATACATTTTAAATCAGACAGGTTCTACACTTTCAGCGACACGTATTTCTCGGGGTTAGGGCAAAAAAATCGAAAATTTTACAAGTATTTTTAATTTTTATGTCCATTTTTTTATGTCCAATGTTCTTTTTTACCTCTATTGTTAGTAATTTAATTTAGATGTTACAATTTTCTTCTAGAATTCTTATCATTTTTAACATCCTCTTTTTTAGTCCGTTTGAAAATTTGAAAAAAGTTTAACATTAACAAATAAAAAGTCGTTTTCCATTTTGAGTCCATGATTTGAAATTTCACCTTCTATGAGGAACATATTCTGTCAGTTCTATTTTTTATACATATATATTTTCATAACATTGAATTTTCGCATCTTTTTCGAAAAAATTCCCGAATTTAAAAAATTAAACATGTTTTTTTTTATTAATATTATTTGTTTATTACAAATACTATTATCAAGCAGTTTTATTTTAAAAAATAATTATTTTGAATATTTAAAATTTCTAAATATATAGTTTGAAATTAAAATTAAAATAATTGACAAAAATATACCTCTGGATAAAAATTTTATTTCAATTGTAGTTATTTTACGTTCAAACAATAATTTTAGAAACTTCAAGTATTAAAAATAATTTTCTGAATAAAAAATATTTGATTATTGTTTTTTAATAAATCAATAAAATTTAATGAAAACAATTTTTTAATTGTTCAAATTCGGGAATATTATAAACTGTTAGAGAATTTTATTAGTGAAAACTGAAAAGTCCCAAAAAGTAAAATTCCCAAAACTGTAAAATTCTGAAATTGGAAAATTTTCGAATAATAAAATTTCTGTATTATAGAATTACCAACAGAAAATTGCCAAATTATAAAATATCCAAACTAGAAAATTACCGAATTTGAACAATTAAAAATAGTTTTTTTTATGAATATTATTTATTAAAAATATATTAATCAAATATTTTCAACAGAAAAAAAAAATGTTTTTAATATTTAAACATTCTAAAATTATTGTTGGAATTGAGAATAACAATAATTGACAAAAATATCCATCTGAATGAAATTTTTTTTCAGTTTAAATTCAAAGAATAATTTTAGAAACTGTAAACATTAAAAATATTTTTTTTTAAATAAAACTATTTGATTATCGTATTTTTAATGCATAAATAAAATTTAATTCAGAAAAAATGTAATAGTTTAAATTCGGGAATTTTATTCGAAAAAATTTTTATTCGGGAATAACAAAAGTTTTGAATAATAAAATTCCCGACAGAAAATTGCCGAATTATAAAATAACCGAACTAGAAAATTCCCGAATTTAAACAATTAAAAATGTTTTTTATTAATATTATTTGTTTATTGCAAATACAATTATCAAGCCGTTTTATTTTAAAAAATAATTATTTTGAATATTTAAAATTGAAATTGATTGAAATTAAAATAATTCACAAAAATATACCTCTGGATGAAAATTTTATTTCAATTGTAGTTTACATTCATACAATAATTTTAGAAACTTCCAAGAATCAAAAATAATTTTCTGAATAAAAATATTTGATTATTGTATTTTTAATAAATAAATAAAATTTAATGAAAATAATGTTTTAATTGTTTAAATTCGGGAATATTATAAACTGTTAGATAATTTTATTAGTGACAATTTGGAAATTCCCGACACTGTAAAATTCCGGAATTGGAAAATTTCTGAATTATAAAATTACCGAATTATAAAATATCAGAACTAGAAAATTCCGGAACTTGAACAATTAAAAGAGTGTTTTTTTTTAATATTATTTATTAATTTATTTAAAATATAATAATCAAATATTTTCACCAGACAAAAATTATCTTTAATATTTAAAGTTTCTATAATTATTGTTTGAATGTTAAATAAAAGTAATTGTCAAAAATATATTTTTGGATGCATTTTTTTCAATTGTAGTTATTTTAAATTCAAACAACAATTTCAAGGATTCAAAATAATATGCTTTCTAACAATAATTCTTTATTTTGTTTTAAATAAATTAATAAAACCGAATTTAAAAGTTTTAATTGTTTTAATTCCGAAATTTTGCAGTATAGGGAATCTTATTTTTCAGGATGTTTCAGTTGAAAAAGGTTTGGAATTTTGAAATCGAAATTACATAACATTTAATACCAGAAATGAAATAAAAAAAGTGTTATAACCAATTTCATCTTATAATTTAACTTTAAAATTAAAAAAATTTGAGATTAAAAATTTGATGGAAAAAATTCTCTTGACTACAAAAATAGTTTTCAAAAATAGCCTTCCTTATAGAAGACCAATTTCAGCTACAAAATTGGCAAAAAATATAAGCTTGCATTTTTTTGGTAAAATTCTGTAATTTATATTGTCCAATAAATATTAAAATTGTAAAACAGAGTAAAAGAGAATTGAGCATCCAATTTATGCAAAAATGGTGTTTTTTCAATTGACCTCAAAATTCGAATATTCGTAACCTTCTGGAAATTTTTTTTCCCTAAAACGGAAAAAAACATCGCATATTAATTTTCTCTAAAGACAAAATATTTTGTTGCCAGGAGATTCTGTTACTTGAGGTGTAGCATTCACCTTTTTTGATGATCGTAATCGAATTTTTGGAAAGTAAAAATATTTCTAGATAGAATAGAAATATCGTTAGACAAAAGCCCCTCCACTGACGATAAGTATTTAAAATTAAGAACGTAATGTACATGTTTAATTATAAGCGATAACTATAGTAATTTAAATTAATTTTATTTTATTCTAATGGATGGTGCGCGAAATTAGTTTCGAAAAGGAGCGAAGAAGCCGTTTCGTCTCACGATTCGCGTGTTCCTCAAAGTAGTGAAATTTTTCTATATTTTAAAATTACAAAACTATTTTAAATTTAAATCGCTATCTAAATTTACGGTTAGTTAAGTCTAGATAATTGCACATGACACACAACGAGTGTTGACTGTCTTCAATTCGATCAATGTACTTCAATATATAGAAAGAAAAAAAATAATAATAATTCACCACAAATTAGAGGAGCTTATTGGACAAAATATTAGTTATTGAAATAATTTTGATATCGCTGCGAATCGACTGGCGACACGGTCTCAGTCCCTGCTTCAACATGTATTTTTAGTTGAAATAAGGTGCAACATCACCCAAATTGTTTTTTAATTTCGGACAGTACTTGGACTTTATTTTCAAAGTTCGAGTCACTTTTTATTTTAATTGAACTCCTCAGGTAATTTTTGAATTTAATAATAAGATGCTTTGAGAATAATCGAGATCGTGCACAATTTTAGGGGCTGAGGGGCGTAAAGACGATGGAAAAGCTCAAATGTCAAGTTAATCTGAACTTTATTTTTAAACGTTGTCTTATTTTTGGGAAGAAAACCCGACGAATTATATATATATTAAGGAACAGTAAACGTATACCTCTTGAATCCAAACGACCGTAGTATCCTCGAATCTTACACGAGAAGTGACAAAAAAATGTATGTTATTTGGCAAATTAAATATCAACATTTGGTCTCACATGTCTTTGTATGGAAAAATAAATTATAAACCACGCTCTTTTATACGCAAGAAGGTCTTCTTTTTTCTCTACAAGTAATTTAGGGCTTTATATTTTTTATTTATATTTTTTTTCTACTCAAATCCTAGAAAAATATTACAATTTCGCAAATTTATTATAAATAATGG
>JAWWLR010000149.1:9206229-9216807 GCA_035041075.1 Acraspis erinacei | reverse complement strand
CTTTTAGGCCAAAAAGATTAATAATTATGAATCCTTAACTGGAAAAGTTTTTCAACCAAAAATAAAATACGTGAGTTTCTCACTAGAAATTATTATTTTTAAATTAAAAATTGTATAGTTAAATTTTCTGTAGAAAAAAAATTATCAAACTAAATGATGAATTTACAACTAAAAAAGATTTTTCTGTCAAGAGATTTAAAGAAAGTTCAATCAAACTTTTAGATTTTCAAGTATAAAGATTAATTTCCTACCAAGAAGATTAATTTTCAACAAAATGCGTGAATTTTGAACTATAAACTATCGATTTTCAACCGAAAATATAATAGTTTAATTTTCCGTTTAAAAATTAATTTTCAAAGGCAGAAAAAAGCAAATTTTCAGCAAAATAGTTTAAGCCAGTAATGTAAAGCTGCTTTTATAAATGACAAAAGAATTATTCTTTAATTTTGAGTAACAATTTTTGCAGGTTTTTCAGGCCTTTGAAATTGGAGATATTAAAAGGGATCGGAAAGTATAAAATAATCAGTTTTTCTCATACATATATTGATGTATTGTCACATTTCACTTATTCTGACACTGTTCTCCATTCATCCAGATCCTAAGCTACCTGTACCGCTTTTTATTCAATCGAAGACATTAGTACATTTACAGAAATAACACACGCAACTCGTGCTCACTTCACTCAGTCGCGGAATACAGAATTCACATATTATTTATTACACACAGCAATACAGTAGAGATCGAATCTAACAAAAATAATATAATCATTATCAAATGCATTCTACCGTTTTAGTGTCTTCTTTCTCGTTATTCATTGTCAGTCGATGCCTTATTGTCACGTGATAATCGATTTATTTCTTAAAGAGCTTCTTATCATATTTCCTTCTTCTGCTTCGTTTATTTTTTTATTTTTCGTTTTTTTTAACATTCATTTCGATCTTTAGAAAAACCTTTGATGAAACGAGTATTTTGATTCTTTTTGTGTAAAATTACGGTTGGATTCTTGAATTCAAATTGTTTTCCAATTCCAGTCATCACAGTACCTATTAGATTTAAAAAATATGATTTTTTTGTGCAAGATAAGTCTCAGTTATTTACATTTTAATATTCAAGCTCTCGACACGGATTTTATAATTTAAAATATAATCTTAATGAAAAATTTTAATTTAGCAAATATAATATGGAACATCAAAATTCTAGATTTTAATTTTGAAAATTTCATATTGGAAATAAAAAATTAAGTTTTCTTGAAATCAATAATTAAAATTGTAAGTATAATTCAAAAGTAGAAGCCGTCGAAATTAAACAGTTTTTATCTCGAGGACTTCAAACAGCAAACAATTTGAAATTTAAAATTAAAGGTGTTCAATTGTGAAGGCTTTGAATTCAAATTTTAGTTTATTTTAATTATAAATTACTAAATATTTTCAAACAAATTTAATTATATTTTTAATTTAATTTAATTTTATAATATTAATTTCAAAAGTTTATTCCTTAAAATTAAAAAAATGAATTATTTAAATATTTATAAAAAATTATTTAATTAAATTCAATTTCGAATGCTCCTAATTAAAAATTTTCCACTATTCAATTTTTTAATCTGGAATTTGTCGATTTTCATTTTTCCCGAAAAATAAAACTTCCTACATTGTAATATTCCCGATTAAGGAAATTCCCAAATGATGAAATTTTCCAATTTGAAAAATTCCCGAATAATAAAATTCCAGACAGTTTATAATATTGGCGAATTTGAAAGTACTTGAATAATAAAAATCCCGACAGAAAATTGCCGAATTATAAAATATCCGATCAAGAAAATTCCCGAGTTTAAACATTTTTTTAAATAAATATTATTGATTAAAAATACAAGAATCGTATATTTTTATAAAAATGAATCTTTTTAATATTTCAACTTTCTAAAATTATTGTTTGAATTGAAAATAACAATAATTTAAGAAATTATATTTCTGGATGCAAATTTTTTTCAACTATTGTTATTTTAAATTCAAACAATTTTAGAAAGTCTAAACATTAAAAAATATATTTTTAATAGAAATATTTGATTATTCCATTTTTAACAAAAAAATTTTATTTAAAAAAGTTTAATTCTTTAAATTCGGGAATTAGAAAATATTACAGAATTTGAAAATTTTCTACAGAAAGTTGCCAAATTATAAAATATCCGAAATTAAAGAATTAAACGTTTTTTAAATAATTATTATTTATTTCTTAAAAATACATTAATAAAATAGTACTATCAAAAAATACATTATTTTTCATGTTTAAAGTTTCTAATTTTGCATCTTTGAACGATTTAAATATATTTGATTTTTTATAATGATAATTTAATTTAAATTTAGCTCAAATTATTAATAATAATTTAATTGCAAAATTAAGGTTTTCAATTTGAAAAAAATTTGAAGAATCTTAAAGGATTCAATTAAAAATCTTGAAAAGTTCATTTCTGCTTGAATATTGAAGGTTTTATTCGTAAAATTACTAAAATTTTTCAATTTTTATTATTTGAACTTCAATTTATTGAATTTACATAAATTTAATAAGTCTATAGAAGGTTTCAACAATTATTGATTTTAATTTTCAAGCTAAAATTTTGTATTTCAAACTAAAATTAAACAATGCCAGACTTAACAAATTAAAATTGTCAAATTTAAAGCTTCATAATTAAATAATTTTACAATACTAAAACTAATGAAAATTAACAAAATGCGCGAGCAGAAAATAAGAGGACTTTCATATTCCGACTCACACTTATGGTCTCAAAAAAATTGGAATTTTGAAAAAATATTTTATTTTTTCAACTGAAAAAATGTGAAAAGGTGACAATTTCTCAAAATAACTGAAAAAGGTGAATAGGTGACACTGCGATGACTGGATATACTTTTAATTTGAAACTTTTTTATAGTTTTTAAATGTGCAATTGAATTTTAACTCGAATGTAAAAAAATTTTCAGAACTTGTGAATAAATATTGGAAGTATCGACAGGGAAATAAAGTACGGGAAAGATGATTCAGCTTCTAGAATTGAGATCATGCTTGGTAGGACACCCTGTAATGATATTTGGTCAGGAGACCCAATTATGGATATGTTTTTCGAATTGGCATTCCTGCCAACTCGATTTTAACTATTTTCAGAATTCTCTACTAAAAAGAAGTCTAAAAAATCGACTCTTTAATTAAAAAACTAAATCCTACCAAATCGATTTCAAGTTTTTCAATTAATTTCAAATATCCCAAGTAAAATGTCCAATTGGGATCCCGAATTTTGGGATTTTGTCCTGAAAAATCCTTTTTTAGTGGGACTTTATCCTGGATCCGAATGGGATTTTTGTTATTAGGGAAATTATCCTAACGCATAGATTCCGTCCTTTTTTACAAAAAAAAAATAAAACAAGAAAAAAATGTGATTTTGTAAAGAGGAATGTTGTAAGTAACCGGGGATAGTCTAAACTATTAAAAATTAATTCTAAACACGTATTTCAAACGTTCCATGTTTGAAATTTCAAAATAGTTTTTTCTAGAAGCACTCGAGGTGAATAATAGAAAAAAATGCACCAAAAGTTTTCAAAACTGACAAAAAAAGCCTTACACATTGAAGAGATTATCGCTACTTTAATATTTCCGTGATGTTAATACAAATATAGATTATCCTTGAAATATTTGAGTGGCGATAAATTAAATCTCTGCTAATTCGATTGCTAATTATTATTATGATTTCGTACATCGACTGCATGTATTTTCTTGAAAAATAAAAACCGAATGCTGAAAATGTAAAAGATAAGGAGTGTAAAGTTCATGGACATTTATCGAATCAATGCATTAAAAGTCAATTGGAAACTCTGTTCCTTATTTTTTTTCTTCAATTATTGTATGCACAAAATGCCCTTTGAGAATTCATGAAAAATATCAATTAAATTCTATAAAAAATCTATAAAAATCACTCCTGGTTGGAACTTAGAATCTAAAAGATAATTTAAATGTAATTAAATCTAGACATAAAAAATTAAAAGTCAGTAATAAAAATACGCTTATAAATATAATACACTAAATGCTAAAGCAGTAAAAAAATTAAAACTATTTCTGTTGTAAAAACAGTTTTACAATAATCCTCTTTTTCGGTGCTGAGCTAAGTAGTAAAAAATCTATCTGTGAACAATAGGGTAGTTCAATTTTTTTCTTTTGAATTTTTATGCATGTGGCGCCCAAATTTTTCCGAAACCAAAAAAAAATAAATGCATTTAAAAAAATTATATTTTATAATGTAATTTCAAGTGGATAATAATTAATTAAGAGCGCATATATAAGAAAAATAATTTATTTTTATTTATTAACACGTAAGGTGCCTTAACTATTAATTAAATTAAATTAATTATTTGACTCGTATTATTATTTTAAATTAATGCTTATCTGCTGCAGAGGTATTTTCCATTAAAAACAGACGTTTTTGAAGATTTTATTTATCCACTTTTTAAATCACCCAATAAGTTTGTTATATGGCGTCCCAACAAAAATTCTATAAGTGAAAAATTGGGTTTTGGGAGTTTTTGTCGCTAATTATGATTTTTTGTGGTAAAAAAATCAAATTGTTCCTAATACATAAAATATCAATTTCTACTAATAACTAGACGTTTAAATAAATTATTTGAACAATTTATTATTTTTTGTAGCAATTTTCTCCCGGAAGTCGCGGATTTCATTCAATTTATCCACTTTTTTCAACTTTTCAGTTGAAACAAATTAACCAGAAATTAATGTTTAAACCATTTATTATTATTTATACCAATATTTTTTCAAAATAATCCTAAGAAGTTGCAGCTGTTTTTAGTTAAATTTTGAATTAAAAAAAATTATTTTGTGCAAAAACGAAACGAATTTTCAACAAAATAGTTTAATTTTTAGTTAAAGAATTGATTAAAATGTTTTTTAAATAGTTAAATTTTCAACGATATCAATGAATTTTCAAATAAAATGATGAATCTTGAACTGGATTAATTGAAATTTAATCCTAAAAGATGAATTTTTAACAAAATATATGGATTTTCCAGTAATAAAAATAAATTTTCAACCAAAATTAAATATCTACGTTTTCAACAGAAAACATTAATTTTAAACCAAAAAAAGAATAGTTAAATTTGCAGATAATTGTTCAAGTAAATTATTATTGTTTATAACTATCTTCTCCTATAGAAATGCTAGATTTGTTGCTAGTTTTTCTGAAATTTTCAGCTTTTCTTTACCATTTTGGTTGGGAAAAAATAATCATTATCAATATCAATATTAAATTATAAAAAATATAGAATAGATATAGAAAAGTGGTAGAAATATAGAATATAGAAAAAAATCGAAAATTTTAAGAATATTTTAAACATCTGAATTATTGCAGGAAAATATGTATACCACAAAAAGAACGAGATTGTTTGAAAAATGATTTTCTCTCATTCTTTTGTTCAGAGCTTTCAGAAAAAACAGCAACTTTCTAGCATTATTCAAAGAGAATATTATTAAAAGAAATAATAAATTTTTTAAACAATTATGTTTGTTAACATTCATTAATTATTACCTCAATAATTGAGAAGTTAAAAATTTTAGAAAAAACTGAAAAAACTATATAGCATTAATCTCAGAAAATAATGTTATAAACTATAATAATTCTTTTAAAGAATTATTTTGGCTGAAACTGAATTAATTATTACCTAATTCTATGTGAAATGTGAACAAAAAGTGAAATATTTCAGAAAAAAATTCAACATTCTAGAATTATTAACAGAGAATATTATTAAAAATAAGAATTTGTTGAAAAAAATTATTATTGTTCATTTTTGTTAATTTAGTACCTCACTCTAATTCAAAAAGTGGCCAAAAGGTGAAAAATTTTTTAAAAAATTCAACTTTCTAGCATTATTCAAAGATAATATTATTTTAAAAAAAACAAATTCTTTAAAGAATGTTTTTTCTTAACCTGAATAAATTATTACCTCGTTCGAATTAAAAATGTTAAAATAAGTTTAAAAATGAGAAAAAAACGTGATTTTCTAACTCAATCCTAAGAGAAAATTGCTAAAAACAATAAGAAATTGTTAAAGCAATTTACGTAAACATCAAAATATCAGTATTTTATCTACTAGAAACAATTAATATTTTGTTTAAATCGCAAAAAATAATAATTAGCCAGAAAAACTCGCAAAACCCAGTTTTTCATTTTCGTTTGAACCCTACAAAACAGACTTATGGAGTAATTATTTCGAAAGTAACTTTTGATTCGTATTCTTAGGCTAATGGTGAACATAAATTTTTACAATTCTTGATAAAATTTACAAAAACGCTTTGTTTTTCTTATGCTTAAAACGTGTTAAACCTCTAGAGTGGTTAATGAAATCTACAGTGGATAATCATTAATTAAAAATCCAAATGCATCAAAAATAATAAATTTAATTCAATTAATAGTTAAGACACTATACGTATTAATAAATAAAAATAAAAATAAATGATTTTTCTTTCATTTGTGCTCTTAATTAACGATTATCCACTGCGGGTTATATTATCCACTGTAAGCAGGTTCGCCCAAAATATAATTTAACAAAAAAACAATAAATTTTTTGTATGGATTCGAAAAATTGTTCGGGCGATATATATGAAAATTTGAAGAAAAAAATGTTTAAATTCATTTTTGAGCAACCCTAGTGAACAATTATAATCGCAGAATATTTTCTTCGAATATTGCAAAAGCTGATGGCGTAACAATGATTTTGTAGAATTATGTACAACTTGATAGGAGATGTGAGGAAACGTTTGCTTTTCTTGAATTCGAAATAAAAATAAATTTTTCAACTTCTTATTCGAAAAGATTAAAAGTTCATAAAAATGAAGATATGTTAGCTTTTTGAGAAAAGCGCTCGTGCCTCTGATCTCAGTTTTGTAACAGTGTGGTTTAATACTTAACACAACATTTTTCTTATCAATAATCTATAATTATATGAACCGGTATTGAATAAATATAGCACTTATTTCTTAAGGGATGAGTGATTTATGAATTCGAGTACCAACACTTTGCTTTGAGTCTTTTTTTAAACTTGTTCTAATTTAAAAAAAATATAAATTGGGACGAAATGCAGTGTCTTTTTCTGTCTGGAATTAATGATTTGAACATTTTTCGAAAAAAAAAAGAATAAAACATTCACGAGAGAAAAAAAAAAATTAAAATTACATAAAGGCATTCAAATTTCAAGTTACTTCCACTTTTCGGAAATAGGAATGTATCTTTTTATAAAAAAAATATTTTTTTTTTACACATGGCAGTTTTTAATAACAATTCCTATCCTGAAATCAGTGAATTTTTTCCTCTTTTCTTAACATTGAACAATTTTGAAACCAAGATTCGAAAAAATGTAATTTAATTTGTGATTTGACAATAAGCGAAAGCAGATATCGCAATTTGAATTTATAAATTCGTCAGATATGAAAACATGGAGGATTGTATCTTTGGAAAAAATTCACGGACGTCACGTCTAGACTAAAAATACGCAATTCCTTGAGACAACCAGCGACTGGGCAGTGCGATATTGTCTATTTTGCGCAACTGCTGTTTGTTTCTTTGCGATAAAATCAAGGCAGTTTTTTCAATGTTCAAAGTCTATTTGTCAAAAAAGACGCTAATCGATAATTTGCCATTTCCGGACCTCTGTGGAACTGACAACAATAAATTATTTGCTATATTATCCACGTTTGATAACACGAGGGAAAATTAAACATAGATACAAACTGGCTGCTCTACGATCAAATAGTCGATTTATAGAGGTCAAAATGCGGCCCTGAAATCTATTAAGCCTTGGTCCAGCGTTTTTTCTCGTATTTTTATAATACTGACAGTAATAATTAAAAAATAAGCCATTCGTTAAATAAAAAATAAAAACTTCTTTGATGGTACAGCAGCTTACACGGGAAACCTACAACCTTCGGAATTCCAATAAAAAGTAATGATTAAGTTTTTAATATGCTAAAGTAATATGCGCTTTTCAGAAATTCTCGAATTTGTAACTAGAAAGTCCGGGCTCGATTCCTGCTGCCGGTATTTTTCCCTTCTAAATGACAATTTTATTTCAATAAAATCCGGCAATATAAGAATTCTGGTCTTGTCAATCGAACCAAAAGCGAAATTTCAACTGAAAAATATTTTGTCTTCTATTTGATACTCGGAGAGAAAACTTTTATTACAGAATCAAGAAAATTTGTATTTGGTTCTGTAATTATAAAAATATTGTCGACAAGTTTTCTCTCTGAGGAAATTTCTCTAGTATTGGAAAATTCGCTGTTGGTTTGAGAATTAGAAGCGAGTGTCTAGTAATTTTGTCAATTAAGAAACGATCGATGATCTCCCATTCACGAATGGCTGCTTCTTGTTTTTGGAAGACCAAATTTTCGTTTCTGGAGAGAGAATTTTGGAATTGCTTTTTCCACCCTTCTTTCTCTGTTCTATCAATTTTTTTCATATTTATTTAAACTTCGTTCCAGACGAAGAAGGACGCGATTCGTCAACAATTTTTATAGTATCGGCTTTTTAGACCTGAGCAGGTTTTGTTTTCCCGACGACGAGCATTATCTTCTGCAGGAACTTGGTGGAACTCACTGAAACAAATTTTATACTTTTAATATTTTTTGCTCTCTGAAAATTTAGAATATTAAAGAGAATTGAAGAAATAGACTGTAGAATAAAACACCATTAAGTATGGGAGAATTTATGAAAATATTGTCAAATTTTGATAATACTGTTAGATTTTTAAATGAGATTCTGTCTGCAACTCGTGAAATTTCTTTTGGTATGAAAGAAGAATATGATGCCACTCGCTTCTAATTTCTTATTATTAAATGTTAATATAATTGAATAAAATTAAGATCCCCCTGGGATAAAATTAAATTTCGAACTCCTGTTATTAGAATAAATATCGCATTTTATTTTTAAGTTTATAATTTACATTTTCTTTGGCAATTTAAAAAATATTATGAGATCAAGATTCTCGAATCTTCTGGTCCTGATTCGTTACTGAGTATGCAAACAAAACCTCATCATCTTCAAATCTAATTCACAGCTTCTGAGACTAGCACTTCCGGCGAATTTTTCTCAGCATGTCCCTAATTTTGTAGAGTACATCGAACCATAAAAAGAAATTGGTTTTTCCACCGAAGTTTAGATAAGATTCCTTACAAAATAAAGATTTTCTTTAAAAATATAATAAAATATTATTAAATTATTTTAAATACTTTTCTTAAGTTAATTTTAATCTAAAATATTTTTAGATTTAATTTCTTATATAGTATTTTTGATAAATTATCATAGAATCATTGGTGGATTGTTCCTAATTAGAAAAAGCTCCACATTTTTTCCAATTATGTGAAAAAATATCATAATCGTTAACAAGCGACAATCCTTTAAAACGATCGCCAATTTCTTTTTCCACTAGGTATGTACCATAAACCGTGGATCGTGTTCTGTAGTTCTGATGTTCGATGCGACATGCAAACTGAAAATTTCAAAGGATGCTAAAATGTAGAAACTGATTTTTTACAAATGATTAGTCGGCTTTTATGATTTATGATTACAGCATAAAAAATAATTTATTTTTTAGGGTGTCTACTTAAATCGTAGAAAAAAGATTGCATTGATAAAAAGATAGATACATTTTTATGCAAATAGTTGAATTTTTAGCTAAAAAGATTAATTTTCTGCGAAAAAAAGATGAAGTTTCAACCAAGAAGTTGAATTTTAAATTAAAGACGATTAATTTTCAACGAAAAAGATAAATTTTCATTTAAAATTGTGAATATTTGACTGGGATACTTGAATTTTAAACCAAAAAGGTGAATTTCCAAATAAAAAGATTAATTTAAAAAAAAAAAATACGACTTTTCAACAAAATACAAGAATTTTTAACGAATAGTTGAATTTTCCAACAAATTGTTGAATTTTTAACTGAAAAAGATCAATTTTCAGTTAAAAAATTAATTTTCAGTCAAACTGATGAATTTAAAAATAACATTATGAATCTTTAACTGGAATAGTTGAATTTTACATTAGAAAAATGAATTTTCCATTAAAATGAAATATTCAATTGGAATAGTTACATTTTCCTTTTTTTATTATTTTTTAAATAGTTGCATTTAAAAAACAAAATAATGTATTTTCAACTATAATGACGAATCTTCAACTGGAAAAGTTGATATTTTAAACTAAAATTATCAATTTGATACCAAAAAAGTTCATTTTCTAAATAAAATACATGAATTCTTAGCCAAAAAATCGAATTTTTAACATGAGAGATTCAATTTTCGGAATTTCGAAATGAAAAAATCAGTTAAAAAAAAATGAATTAGTTAATTTTTCAATAAAAAAATGTTCTTTCCATCAAAAAAGCAAACAAATTTTTAATAAAAGTAATGAATTTTAAGCCAAAAAGGTTCATTTTCAACCAAAAAATGAATTTTTAACTAAAATGACGAATAATTAAATGTATTTCTTGAATTTTTAAACAAAAAAGACAAATATTCAATAAAATTGTTGTATTTTGT
>JAWWLR010000149.1:9124490-9138232 GCA_035041075.1 Acraspis erinacei | reverse complement strand
ATGCTCTTGGCTTAGTGGTAGAAAGTTGGGGTTTTTTCTGAAATTTTCAACTATCTATCTCTTTTTTACTGGAAGTGACTTAATCATTAATAAAATCCACTAAAAATAATTGTTTAAAAAAATTATTATTTTTTAGAACTATCTTCATCAATATTTATACCAGACAGTTGCGGATTTTCTCCGAAATTGATAACTTTTTGTCAACTTTTGAAATAGTGACAATAATTATGCAAATTAACAAAAACAATGGTATAAATAATTTATTATTATTTACAACTATATTATCTTAGATATAAATGATAGGAAGCTGCGATTTGTTCACAAATGTTTAAATTCGCTTTGCCCTTTTAGTTATGAACAAATAATAAATAAACATTTAGGGAGAATAATATTTTTAACAATTTCTTTCTTTTTTGTGCATATATTTTTCTGAAATAAAACAGATATTTCAAATATTCTTCAAATTTTCTATAAGGATCATAACAAAAGTCAATTTTCCTTAAAATAGTTACTAATAGTCTTTTGACTAAGATTAATATTAATATTAATTTTTTCCCCGACAAAAATTTAAAGAGAAGCTCAAAATTTCAGAAAAATCCGCAACTTTCTAGCTTTACTCCATTAAAAAGTATTTATAAATAATAAATAATTATTTAAACAAATATGTTTGTAAAACTTTCGACCACCCTCGTGCACATTATCTGAATTTTTTAGTTTAAGAGTTTATAGCGGAACCATAATTCTAGCTAAAATATAAAAAAAAGGATCACTTCCCGTTTCTAAATGAAAATTTATTTCCATTATTAGGCTGTATTCACTTAATAATTAAATTTTACCCAATCAAAATGTTAAGAGAGAAAATACTACAGAGACTAACTATGTATACTTCAATGAGTTTGATGCTTTCTCAGTTCATTGAATTAATTGAAATAAGTAATACGTTCACGTTTTAGGACTAGCATTATTTTTATTACATAATAAATTCTCTGAATCATAATAAAAATGAACTTCCATATTCATTTAAAATGTTTTTCTTGAGTCTATAAATTATTAAGATTCCTATTTATTTAGCACATGCTTAACTATTCTTGTCTGACGTTAATTTTATTACATTTTACGGTTAAGAATCCATTTTTTAAATTAAATATTCTATTATTTAGTTGCAAGTAAAATTATTTTATTGATAATTAAACAACTTTGTAAAAGCGTCGTACTTCTATAGAAGTACGTATCAATTTAAAAGACGTATACGTCTTTTAAATTGATATTTTTGGCTTGCAAATTCAATAATTTTTTTGAATATTTTGTTCATTAATGACTAAAAAAATTTGTTCTAATTGAAAATCAAACTAATTTGTTGAACATTCATATTTTTCATTTAAAAAATAGTAATTTCAACTTTTTTTGTTATAAATGCAATTTTCTGGTAATTTATTTAAATAATAACTATTACATTTTTTATTTCAAAAACCTTTTTAACTATTTATTTTTTCTCATTTTTCCGCGCATTTTTCGTTAAGAATTAATCTTTTTATTTATAAATTTTATTGTTTGATTCATAATTAAATTATTTTGTTCAAAATTTAACAATTTTCGTAAATATGCATACTTCTTGGTTGGAAATTCAAATGCTTTGTTAAAAAGTCGTCTTTTTGGCCTAAAAATTCAAAAGTTTGAATATAAATTTTGATTCTTTCTTGACTAAACTTTGTTTTTATTGAAAATGGACCTATTTTGTTGCACATTCATCTTTTTGGTTTGATAATGCATCCCTTTCTGTAGAAATTTCTTTTTTTTTTGTTTGTTCAAAATGCAACTTTCTGAATAAAATTGATCTGTTTCGAATGAAAATGATCTTTTATTTCATTGAAAATTTATATTTTTTAGTTGAAAATTAAACGGTTTTGTGAAAAGTTCATATTTTTGGTTTTTTGGTTGTATTCAATTGTTTTCAATTTAAAATAAAAATATTTTTGGTTTAAATATCAACTATTACATTTTTTGGTGAAAATTCAACTCTTTTGTAGAAAATTCAACTGTTTTATGGAAAATTTATATATTTTGTTGAAAATTCTTATTTTTGGTTGAAAGTTTAACTATCTGGTGGGAAATTTAGCTGTTTTGTAAAAAGGTTATATTCTTAGTTAGAAAATTCATCATTTTGGATGGCCCCAAATCAGCCATTGAGACACTATCTGTAACCAGGTAGCGAAGAAGTTCAAAAATATGTTTGAGGAAAAAATAACGAAATATTAGCATTAGCAAACAATTGTGAAGAAATAGTTTCTTTAGAGTAGTATTTTGAAAATAGTTGTAAAATAGGGTCATCGTTCAAAAAACGTACAAAATAGTGTCAATAGTAAGGTAAGTCCGAAGCCTGAGATTATGAAAATAATTTAAAACTAGGAATTCCAGGGTGGCCCTTTTGATCACATGAAAAATTAAATTATTTTTATCACAGTTTAGAAATCCTTTTAGAGCTTCAACATTTTATTTCATTATCTGGAAACATCTACATGTTGCTTTGCATTTTTTCAAGTTTTAAATTATTTTAAAAATTTTTTCAGAACTTCTAAGCATATTTTTAAATTATTCGAATTTTTCCTATTTTTTTAATCCTGCTAATATTTAATCCTCTTAATATTTCCTTAAAATCTTCCAAATACATTTTTTTAACAATTTTGGAAATCTTTTTAAAAATTATCTGAAAATTAATTTTTCAAAGTAGAAAGTGATTTACAATTATCCTAGCAATTTTAAGAATTCCTAAAACCTTTCTAAATTTTTTGTTCGAAATCTGCAATAATCTATATTTTGTTGTAAATAAAGCCGTGGACTATTTGCAACAAAATTTTGGTACTAATAGCCGATTTTGTCGGTATACGTAAACGCGTTGTTTAAATTATTTTGATCATTTCAAATTTTTAATTAATTTTTAATCTTTTTAGAACTTCTAAATATCTCTTCAAATTACTCGAAATTTTTCTAGGAATAATATGTGTTTAATATTTACTATCCATAAAAATTCAACAATTTGACTTTTAATGTAACTTTTTCTGATAGAAAAATTAAAATTCTAACGTTCAAAGTTCAATTTATTTTTAAATATTTTATTTATAATACTTATTATTATTTATTATTTTTAAATATTAATTTCCCTTTTTCTTAATACATTTTTTTAAATTTAAACTAAAACAATATTTTAAATTTAATAATAATTACTTTAATTAATTTAATTTTATATTTTAAATATGTATATACTATTTTCATGCTATTTTAAATTTTAAAATAATTTTCAAAGTTTTACTTAGGTGTTTATATTTGTTTAACTACTAAGACTTTCCAAATAGAAACAGTTTAATTTTTAACGATAAAATATGGAAATTCTTAAATTTTGCACTTATTCCGAATCGGCTTGTGAAATCCATTATTATTCATTTGTTAATCACTAATGTATAGTTCAAATTAAAAAATCCTTATAATTTATATTCACATTTGATCAACTAAAAATGATATTTTATCAAAAATTGTAGATTTCAAACGCTTTTAATTTTTAATGTTTAAGCCTTAAAAATTGCATTTTGAAATTCTTTAAATGAAAAAAGGAACGCTTAAAAATTAAAATCCGAAATAGAAAATATGTACGTGCAAGATTTTTGAATTACGCAATGAAAACTGAATATCATAAATAAAAAAGATAAATAATTATTTTGAAAACTGTTGAAATCAAACTTGAACAGAATTTTTTTCTAAAAATTTGTAAAATTCCCGGTCAAAAAATAAATTCTCGGTCATTTCCGGGTTTTTTTCGCGGTCTTATAAAATCTTCGGTCATTTCCCGGTTTCCAGGTCCAGCGGCGGAAATGAATCTGTTGGCCGTAAAGAACAATAATTGACTTCGAGGATGTCATGGATTTAATTCCAATAAAAACGAAACCATCTAAAAGTTCATGCCGTGAGAAACTAAAGTGATTGGTCTATCTAATCTAAAGAAAGAAATCTTAACTCTACTGTTTTCTTCCTTACAGATTTTAATTCTAAGGAACATTTTTAATTATCAATTTTCTTCACCACTATAATTAGTAAACTTCCGTACATTTTTAAATTTTTGTTTAATTTTGCAGACTTTAAAAAAAAGTCAGGAAAAATTGTAATAATTTTTAGAAATTAGAAAGAAGGTTTGGAAGGTCTGACAATATTAAAGAAAAGGTGTTTTCTTTATATTCGTGTGCAAATTTTAAATGATTTTTTATTTTAAAAAAGGAACTTTAGGAGAAAATTAAAAAAGGTTTTTAAACATATCAAACGATTTCTTAAAATTTAGAAAAAGAGTGTAGTAGATTTTAAAGGCAAATGTTTTAATATGGTAAGATTACGAAAACCAAGCAAAAAAATTCGAGCAAATTCAAGAAATATTTAGTAGATTTCAGGAAATTCAAAAACAATTTTAAACTCTAAAATTAGTACTAGTACTAAAGCTAGGACTAGTACCAAGCAACTTTTAGAAAGAGTCGAAATTTTCCCTAATACATATTTGGTAAAATCCTATAAAATAAAATAAAAGTCTTTAAAATCTTCTAGATTTTTTTTTTTGACATACCTGAAATATTTAAAAAATGTTTTTTTCAATTTTCTCAAGAATCTTATAAAAATTATATTAGTATAAATTTAAAAAAAAACTAATAATACTTATTTTCTTGTTCTCCATTCTCGGAATTTAATTTCAACTCGACTTTAAGTACTTAACATTCTTTAACTTCAATACTTGTATGAGTAAAAAAATAATGAAAAAAACATTCAGTGTTACATCAAAATATTGTTTTATTTATTTCTGCATAATACTTCGACTTAAAATGCTTTTTTTATTTAGATAAAGTCTATTATGTTTTTTAACATTCTACAAAAAATATTACGTAACGGCGTTGAGGGAGGGAAGAGGATCCAGAGAAAATGTTATGGTCCGTTACAGGGATGGGGGGGTTAAAAGGTCGAAAATAATGTTACCTAATCTGGGAACGCTCCCTAAGCTATATTTCATAAATTCTTTTTAATTACCAAAGTATAGTGTAATTTAATTCTATCCATAAATTACATTAAATAAGTTCTTATTTAAGAAACAGATTCACTCAAATTAGTGTTTTTAAAACCCAGGCTCGCCGCAAACTTTAATTTTCCAAATTACCTGACTCATTTTTGATATAAAAAAGATTAATTTTTTTATAAATAAAATAAAATAATTTTCAATTAAAATTTAAGAATACTTATTTATCTTAAACCAAAAAAGATCACTTTTCTACCATAGAATATGACTTTTTAATTAAAATGGAAAATTTTTAACAAAACAAATGAATTTTCGAGAAAAATGATGACTTTTTAACAAAATAATCTAATTTTCTTTAAAAAAATTTATATTTTTAACGAAACAGTTGAATTTTTGTCAAAACTGTTGAATTTGCAACCTTCAAAGTTTAATTTTCAATCAAATGGTCAAATTTTCAAACAAAAAGATGATTTTATAAACAAAATGATTGCATTTTTAATCAAATAATTGAATATTAAAAAATATAGTAGCATTTTTAACCAAATACTTGATTTTTCTACCTGCAAAGTTCAATTTGGAACCTAGTAATCGAATTTGTTAACTAAAAAGATAAATTCTCAGCGAAAAATAGAATAGTTGATATTTCAATAAGAAAAGCGAATTCTAAACAAAATAGTTACATTTTTCATCAAAGAGTTGAATTTTAAACAAAATATAATTACATTTTCGACAAAATAGTTCATTTTTAACCTGCAATGATGAATTCTTAATATCAAAATATGCATTTTTATTTTCTCAACCAAAAGAAAATATTTTCTAGGAAAAAGACGAATTTTCAACAAAATATATGTATTTTTAAGCAAATAGTCAAATTTTCAAATAAAATAGATAACTTTTCGACGAAAAGTGGAAAAGTAAAATTTTCTGTAAAAAAATAAATGCAAAAAAATGCATTTTTAGGAAAGTAGTTACGGTTTGAACCAAAAGACCAATTTTTAAGAAAAATACGAATTTTCTGTAAAACAGTGGAATTTTCATCCTGTAAATATTAATTTTCTACCCCAAAAGAAGAATTTTCAACAATATAAATTAATTTTCGACCAAAAAAGATTAATTTTGTTCTCAAAGAATAATTGAATAGTTGCTATTTCAAGAAGAACAAGATAAATTTTCAATAAAATAAGCTGAATTGTCAAACAAAAATGATTGCAGTAGAATTTTCAACATTAAAATTTAAATTTTTAACCAAAAGGTTATTTTTATACCAGAACAGTTGAATTTTGAACTCAATAACAGCAATTTACCACGCAAGATTGAATTTTCAACTATTAAAAGTACAACTTTAACAAAATTGTTAAATTTGCAAACAAACAATAAAAATTTTTAATAAAAATTTAATCCTCAGGAGGAAGAAAATTAAAAAAATAAAGGAAATGGAAATACAAGCAAATAAATGACTAAAATAGATGTTAGATCAGGGTGACCTAGAGATGCTCAAAAGAAAGTTGAGACACGGGAAGCTCCAAATCTGATTGGCGCCGCTGTACCGGAACTAGTTAAACTTTTATGAGTTTTGATTGGCATGTCTTGGCGCTATTTTCAAATGACAAATGTCGATACACTGTATCATTGCATAGTCATTAAAAATACCTTTTTAGCTGATTTGGCAAAGAAAATGGATCCTATTCTTGGAAAAATGATCAAAATGTTAAAAATGTGAATTTGTTTATAAATATTGTTTAAATATTTACATTGTGACATACGAAAACGGTGTATTTGTTTATGAAAATTGTTAAAATAATTTACAAACAGCAGATATTTTTACATAATCACAATTAGGTATACATTTCTATTATATTGTAAATGAAAACTGTGAAATTCAAACAACTAATCATTGAGAATCACAAAAAATGGCTTTTGTTCATTAATTTGATTAAAACATTATTGCCAACTTTTTTTCTTACTCTATAACCTACTAAAAACTACGGCTAGATAATAATTTTAATTACGTAAGTTCTTCTTTAGTCAATTCGCAGATCTTAAAGAAAGGTACATCTGAAAAGTTGGGATAAAAATATAGTTTATTTTCTTCTTAAATAGAAAATTTTGGTTTATCCAAATCGAAATTTCCGCACCGACTCGATATTGCTGACAGTAAGTAAAAAACACTGTAACCTCAGGGAATAAAGGACAATTAATAATATTTCTATGAATAATATCGTGATTAGCAATTATTACTAATTAATTATTAATATTATTAATATTATTATCAGCAATATTTCTATAAATTAAAAGTTGTCTTGTGATTGGTTCACCTCGCCGTCATTGGATTTTTAATTTTGGAACCGCCACGATTGGCAAGACCGCTAAATAATAAAAAGTTTATTACTCACAAATACAACATGCAGCCAACATTGCGACAGCTTCTGCGGGAGGCTCGCATTCCGGAAACATGGGTTTCAGAACATATTTGCTAAAAGTCAGTGCCACGATTGCCTGGCTGCAGGGTCTCACTATCATGCACTCGATCCACAATCGAACAAAGGCCATAAAAGGCCCGAAAGTTTCCATAATATATGCATAATCTGCTCCGGATTTCCTTATCATACATCCCAGTTCGGCGTAGCAATAAGCCCCCACCTGAAATTAGGAAAAATAGTAAATTAGTCTTTATTTTTAATAAAAAATGACAACCATATGTTCTAATTCAATATTATTGAAATTCAAAAACTTTAAATTACATGAAGGGTCCGCGGTCTAAACCTGTTAACTGTCATTTTTTTCGACATTGATTTTCTTGTATTTTCTAGAACATTTTTTATAAACAGTTAATATCCCGCAAGCGAAACGGTAAAATTACTTTTAGTATTTTTTAAAAGGATTTTCGAAAGTCGAGTTTTGGTATCTAGAATACGTCCACGGTCTAAACCTGTTAACTGCTTATGGCGTCTTATTGGAAATCCCTGCTTTTTCTCACAACGAATCAGTTTACTCGAAGAATAGGCCAGTAAGACACATGCCTGTGTGTGTGTGTGTGTGTGTGTGTGCTTGTAGTTAAGAGTATGTTTGTTTCGAAAGTTTTTTCTGGCTACTTTTACGAAGGTGAGCGATGCATCTCAACTACTTACACTCAGAAAAATTTTGTAATAAACTCTTTTAAATTTTTTCAAGCAAATCTATGCTCGGCTTGTGATCACAAACATTTTGGCACATAAAACTTGACCGCAGCTTGAAAAACAACGCAGAAACATGCGAACCCGAGAAAAACAACACAAAACCAGCAGTAGAACACTGCAGATAACATGTTTAGACCGCTCGGCCCCTTTTAGATAACATATGAATACCTTTCAATTGTGATATAACGCTGAATTTTAATTTAAGTGTTATAAAACTAACGTTTATTATTCTTCTCTAGTAAATGAACAAAAAACATTTTACAGTTTAAAAAAATATCGAAAATTTCAAAAATAACAACGATCTTCCTTCACTGGGTAAAATTTCTTAAATTTCAGTTAACAATTATAGACCACGGACCCTTCAGATTAAAATCGAAATTAAAATCCTATGCCATATCCAATACACAAGTTAATATACAGAATTCTTGAAAATAAAATCAAGAATCCAACGTCCAAACTTGGACAACCACCTTAAAATGTTCCTATTGTAATTAAAAAAAGATCCCTTTTGTTATGTTCTCATTTTCTTTCCTCTTTTTCATTTTTATCTAAAGATTTTTTTAAAGAATTTTTTTAAAAAGGTATTTTTTTAAAATTATAATGGGAGCATTTTATGGTGGCTGTCCACATTTGGTGGTTGGATTCTTGAATTTGTTTTCAGGAATGTTATACACTAATATTATTAGTTATATTCTAGTTTATTTAAATAAAAAATTTCCGCAGATGCATTAAACTATTTTAGAATTATTATATATATATATATATATGCGCTATAACGCTCGGTAGAGGTCATGATTAAGCCGCTAAACAGCTGTGGATATTCAAACAGACTGTAAAATTATGTTCTGCCTCACTATGAAGAAAAAATTCTGGATGGTACTTGGTACTATCTCTAGATGATCAAACTGAACATCTAAATTTTGACACTCCAAGTTTGACTATCCATTTTTCTCTGTGCACGGATTGTAATATAAATTTTTTTTTTAATTTTCTTATCAATGTTCGGTTCTCGTATTTTATTTCACAAATTACTTACATTTGATGTCAAACATGAGCGAAAAAAAGTGTCATCCTAATATCCCTACCAGAGGATTGTCAACACGGTTCTCTGGTTTTATATCACAAAATTAATGATATTTGATTGACGGCATCACTAACAAAAGTTTCGGCCCAATTTCCCTATCGAAAGACTGCTATTGAATAACATTTTATTTTTAAAATGTGTTAAAATGAAAAATCTAATATTCCTGCTTGTGCTTGATTCTTATAGTAATTTGTGAAATGGAATAATCAAGCGCATAGCGGAATATGATATTTTTAATTAATTTTTTTGTTAATTTTATTAAATAGCAGTCTTCCGGTAGGGATATTTGAACGAAACTTTTGTTAGTGTTGCCGTCAATCAAATATCATTAATTTTGTTATATGAAATCGGAGAACAGTGTTGAGAATCCTCTGGTGTGGATATTAGGATGACACTTTTTTCCGCTATTGTTTGATATAAAATATAAGTAATTAATGAAATAAAAATCCGCGAATCAAACATTTATAAGAAAATTTAAATTAAAAAAAATAATTTCAATATTACAGTTCGTGCACGCAGGAAAACGGATAGTCGAACTTGCAGTGTCAAAATTTATAATTTGGATATTGGGTCACCCCAATATCCGTACCAACAGATTTATTAAAATGAAGAAAAATTAATATTTAAATATTCTAATACTGTTAACTACATACAGAGACATCGCATTTTATTTCACTAATTACTTGCATTTCCTGTCAATGATCAGCCCAGTCAAAACGACGTCTTTAGATAGGGACGTTGGGACGAAACTTTTTTGCTGTTGGTCGATATCAAATTCAAGTAACTTGTGAAATAAAATCAGAGAATCAAGTGGTTACAGGTGAGTTATAATTTTTTTTATATTAAAAAAACTGTTTAACTTAAGGGATTCAATTTTGAATATCAAAACTTACAAACAAGCAATTTTAATTCATCAAAAAATGTATTTCTAAATGTTTCTAAACATTATTGATAGCAGAGAAAATTTAAATTGTACATAATTGATATTAGAAAATAATTTTGATCTTTTTTGCTACAACACAATAATTTGAACTCTTTTTACATTTTTAAGAAGCTGAGCAAAATTAAATTAGGGGCAAAAACTGATTTTGAAGAATTCGAAAAAAATTAGAAGCTTTTTAATAGTTACAAAAGCTTTGATGCAATTAATTTTTTTTAAGATATCTAAGAGAATTTGATATAGTTTAGACTTTATTTTTAAATAACAATTTTAAGTTTTAAAAGTTTCAAAATATTGGGAAAAAATGGAAAACTAAAACTAAACTAAGATTTTAAAAAAGAATGTAAAATATTGTAACGCAATATTGAGTAATTTTAGAAAAAAATTAGTAAGTTTCAGAGATATTTATAAGATTCCACTAATATGCAAAAAAATGTTGTGTTCTTTGAAAAAATTTAAATTATTTTTCATTGTGATAAGTTAATTTTGGCAGAATATTTAAACAGCTTTCAATACATTTCTAAATTTCCAAAAAAGAATCTATAAGGTTCCAGTGCCATTTTGTAATTTTGCAGAATTAAAAAAAAATCAGGAAGAATTTGAATAATTTTTAAAGATTAGAAAGTTTAGAAGATCTGAAAAGATTATAAAAAGAATTTCTTTAAGACTCATGTGAACATTTTAAAAGCAAGAACAATTTTAAAGCAAGATGTTCCAATTTGGTAACATTAAAAAATTACAACAAATGGAGTAAATTCTAAAATTATTTTAAAGATTTGAAGAGATTCAAAAAGAACTTTAAACATTAAAAGATTTAAAAGTATGTAGATTTCTAATTATTAAAAAAAACTTTAGAAGTTTTAAAAAAATGTTGAAAGATTTGTCAAAATTTTAAGAAAAATTCGAATCAGTTAAAAATATTTTTAAGAATTTAAGACGTTTTAGATAAATTAAAAATATTTTAAGAGTTAGAAACATTTCCGAGAATGTATCAAATATTTTCTGATTTCTTCCCAACTTTCAAAAGTCCTAAATATCTTTTAAAAAGTATTCAAGTTTTCCTAATATTTTGTAAAATCCTATAAATTAAACAAATGTTTATCACAATCTTCGACATTCTTTTTTGACACATCTAAAATATTCAAAAATCTTTTTTAATTTTCTCAAGAATCTTATAAAAATTGTATTTATACTAATTTAAAAACAATCTCATAATACTCATTTTCTTGATTTCAATTCTCAGGATTTAATTTGAGCTCGAATTTAAGTGTTCAAAAACTTTAAAATAAAAATTTATTAGAAATTTTTTTATTTTTTTGTTATGAATATTATTTTTATTTTTTATGATAAGAAAAATAATTCAAATAGGTGTATTTCAATTAGTACTCATACTAAGTAATTTAAACATTTTGTTTATTTTTGACAATAGTTTATCTTATAACGCCTTTTTTATTTAAAAAAAACGTCTATTCTGTTTTTAAGAATAATACTATAATAATAATAGTTACAGTCTGTAATATGTAATACGTGCACGCTTCATGATACATTTTTTAAGGTGACAGTCCTCCAGAAGGGATATTGGGATGAACAATTTTTTCTATTGTCTGAAATAAAATACAAGTACACCAAACTCGGGTTTAAGTTCAGTGTCAAGTGTTGCCTGTAAATAGCCTTACTCACAAATAGAGGGAATCAAAACATAAACAGTCAGGGCCGTATCACCATTTCCAGTTGTAATACATTATATTGCGCAATATACGCGAGTGAGTACCCGCGTACTACGCCTTTTTGCTATGCTGCTGGTATTTTCACGCCTTGGGTGAATACCCTCTCACGCCCTGCGATCTGAGAAACTGCGTGGGCCAACAGTTCTAGGAAGGCCGAAACCAGGAGGACAGAAACCGAGAGTTTGGTGTAATTTGTCAAATAAATTTCAAGAACCGGTCTTTTAGAGAAAAATTCGTATGAAAAGAACACAATTGTATATTAGAGAATAAATATATTACATTATTTTATTTATATAACATTTATTTCAGTAATTTAAACAAATTAATTAATATTTTCGCTTATAAGCGTTGCGTACTTCTATAAGCCAAAGTGTAATAATTCAATGAGTCTGATGAAAGAAGTCTTTTAAATAAGCAAACAGATCGTATTCAGTTCAATAAATTTACTCGTAAATTTCTAGCAGTTGGACCTAATGACATAGGGAAATAAAAAAATTTCAAATTGATATATAAGCTGGGAGATTCCGCTAAATTGAATGATGACATTCATCTTAAAATTTCATCACGTGATTAAAAATATAAGATCACGTTTTGTTTTTCTCCACTTTATACTTATAAATAAGTGTTTACAAGCTAAAAGTGGTACAGGGGAGACCAGTAACAGGTACATAACAGTACGAACTGAATAATGGAATAAAGGGATTTAAACTTTAGAATAAAAGTTGTATTGTGTTTTTTTATGAGTAACAATATTAAACACAAGTTCTATGATTAGCATTTTAACCACTTAGTTGCCATGTTTAAATTAAAACCTGTTTTTTATGTTGGATGAAAACTTTCTCCGCTGACAGATTATCATCTTTTACTAAATTAATAAAATTAGGTCAATAATGTTAATACAAAACATTTATTTACTCGAAAATTTCGTTTTCATTGAACATTTAATTTAACAGATTATATTTATAAGATTAAATGAAGTTCTATGGGTAATTTCGCGGGGAAAAACCAAGGTCACAATAATTGCTAGAACAAATATTAAAAGTAATGTAAATAAACATTTTACACTGAACTGTCGTATTTATATTTACAGGAATCATGTTTATATTTCCATCCTTGACAATACGAACCAGAAAACCAAAAAAAAATTATAAGTATAAATTTAATTTGTTTGCAGAGTTCACACCCTAAAATACTTTGAAACCAGGATAAACAGTGGGATTTCTCACGAAAATAGCGCAACAATAGGGGAATTAATTCTTTTGAATCAAATTAATGCAGATACCATTTAAAAATCAATTTTAAACGTTTTAAACTCTTAAGCTTTCAAGTGAAAAATCCTGCAATTTTAATAAAATAGATAGATCATTAACCAAAAAGATGAAATTTCAACCAAGAAGATTAATTTTCCACGCAAAACACGATTTTTCAACGAAATACATATGACTTCTCAACGAAGTATTTGAATTATATATATTATATATTATATTATATTATATATTATATAATATAATATTATATATATATATATATATTCCCTTAATAATAATTAAAAAAATAATTCCCTTACAATTCTAGGTATTCTAGGTATAAATAATGAGACACTCAAGTATTAAGTAACGCATTCTTTATAGCAATTCTGATCCCAATAAAACGCTTAAAACAGGATTACATAATACCTAGAAAACCTTCCGTTATACATCTGTCAATGGTTACATTAGAGTTAACCGAGTTTATTAAAAGTGGTACAAAAATAGGAATAAATCAAAAAGACTTT
>JAWWLR010000149.1:9089722-9101283 GCA_035041075.1 Acraspis erinacei | reverse complement strand
GAAAATAAGTAGTAGTAAGTTAGACTAAGGATGGAACTGTAAATATATGTACAGGGAGCGGAGGCCCTCAAACCCGTCAAAGGGAGAGATTAAATATACATACAAATAAATAATTATAAAATATAATTATTTGTTTAAAAAATATTTTCTTGACAAAAAAATTGTTCAGACGATTTCAGCCAAAGGAAGATTTACTTTTGAAAGTATAAACTGTAGAATCTAGAGAAAGTTTGCCCGAAAAAAGCAATCCGTCATTTATGAAAATGCAATAATTTTTAAAAATTTCGTAGGAATTGTGGTGAAAAAAATTGAATTAAAACAAAAAAATTGTTAAAATTAATGTTTTTTCGTTGCGAATTTAAATATTTTTTATTAAAATAATATTTTTTATTTGGAATAACATAAGTTACAATATTTTTATTCTTAAAATCACCAAAAAAAATTCAGACATCTGACTTTTGGCACGTCATAATACTTTAGGGGGGTAGTGTCTTGGGGGGGGGGGGCACATTTTAAAAGAATGTTCACAGAAAGATTTTTTTTTTTTAAGATTAAGGTAGTTGTCCACCTATAAAATGGCGAAATTTTTGTAAAATATAATTGTTTTTGCTTTAAACAGCCGCCAAAAATAACAAATTTTGTTTAAAAAATAAAAAAAACAGCGGGGGACCACAGTTTTTGTTAAATGTCCACGTTTTGCGACCCCCTGAATCCGAAAAATAGGTTTTTACGAATGTGTCTGTCTGTATGTCTGTAGGTTTGTCTGTCTGTTTCCACGATGAATTTTGAAAAAATTAATATATTATATTGCCCTTTGGTAAATCCTTTATTGTCCTAAACTAAAGATCAAGCTGGTTAGCCAGCCATTTTAGATAAAAATTTAAAAAGTGAGCACTTTTTGCAAATTTTTTAGACCACTTTTTTTTAAAATTGAAAAATTATATGCACGGATATTCACAGCCTTCAAAAAGTCGAACAATTTATCCCAATGACTTTTCTTCAAGAAACGGATAATTACCAGAGTTATAGCATTTACAAAATTCCAAAAAAGACACGAAAATGAAAATTTTAAGCCAAATAACGCACGATATAAAAAAATTAAATAATTAAAATTTTTCTTTTTGAATGCCCTACATGATTATCATAAAAGCATTTTAAATTTTCTTCAAAAACCGAAAATTCAAATTTTGACGGCATCAAAAATAATGGAAAATAGAAAAATTAGAGTTTTTCGGCCAAATTATGAAAAATACGGTAAAAGATGATTAAAAAAAAATTGTTCATTTGAAAAGGATCTAAAAATTGGTTATGAATCACTTTTTGATAGGATACGTAGTTTTCGCTTTGATTGTGAAAAACATCATTCACAATCAAAAATAATCTGCCCGCTGCGTGGGCACATTCTTATTACAAATTTTTTCTTTTACTTTTTTTTCGTTTCGTGTGGGGATTTTCAAAAAATTTAGTTTTTTTTTATGTTTTTAATTCTATTTTTTACGATTAAAACCATAATTAGAACTATTAAAAAATTATTTGTGACAAATTAATTCATTTTTACATTCTTATCAGAGAATGTCAATAAAATTTGATTTTTTTTCATTTCTCTCAAATGTCCACGTTTTAAGACCACCTGGACCTTAAAATGCAAGTTTTTACGAATGGCTCGGTCTGTCTATATGTACGTATGTATGCATTTATATCTGTGTTCACGATATATTGAAAAAATTAATCTTTTAGATTGGCCTTTGTTACACTATTTTGGATACAAATTTAAAAAGTTAGCGCATTTTGGATATTTTTGAACCCACTTTTCTCAAAATTCGCACGATAAGAAAAAAAGGCAAGAGAATAAAAACGTTGACTTTTGAATGCCCTACAAGATTATGAAAATAACTTTTTGGCTTCTCTTGAAAAAAAATAAGAATATTCAAATTTTTACAGTATAAACAACAATAGAAAATCCAAAAATGAAATTTTCTCAATAACAAAAGTTTTTTTTAGGAACGCGCGTTACTTTAAACGAGATAATTAAATCACGTCGGTTTTAATACCAATTCATGTTATCCATTGTAAAAATATATATTTATGGAAATGACATATAATTCGAGGGACAGATTCGAGTGCGCAGCACGAGATACGTGATGAGAATGTGTTCGTTAAAGCCAAATGAGCTTTAACAAAAGAGAATTCACAATTATCAAATTACTGCTATCGATGCTTTGATCTTTAGTTTTAAAAAGTCTGTGCGCAACTATATAATCTTTTGAAATGTTTGTGATGTTGTGAAATGATTATCTGAATTCAGTTTTCAAAATTATATGTACATGTATTTTGAATTTTTCTGGAGCTAGTTTAAAAGTTTATTAATAATTAAAATTTCTAGAGAAATATTTATAAACTATCATTAACTAATTAAAAGTTACATATTCTCGAAATAGTTACAAGCTTATCAATAAATAAAATTTAAGAAAAGAAAATTTCAAATTGAAAACAAAATAAAAAATGATTTGATTCCAATTAAAATCATTGTGTAATTATGTCAATATTATGAAGTTATTAATAAATATTATTAACTATTTAATTCTTTTCACAATGGTAAAGTACATAAAGGCTAAATTTGAATTTTTTATATTAATTAAATAAATCAATTCTTTACTTTCAGGTTACATATTTGAATATGGTATATTCTTTGTATAATAAAAGTTTATTTATATTTTAAATGCCCCTATTTTAGTTACATAATTTTTCAATGTGTCTGGTGTTGCGAAATCAGTCTCTGAATAGAGTTTTAGAAATTATGTGAACGTAGGTTTTTTCTGGAATTAGGTTAAAAAGTTATTAATAATTAAAATTTGCATAAAAATATAAAATAAAATTTACTAGAATGCTTCAATGAAAACAATTATTGATGTTCTTTATGCTCCAAACTGATTAATTAATTATTATTAGATGCTTAACTTTGTGCACAATATTAAATTGCATTTAATTTGGAAACGATTGCCCAATATTGTAAAATTTTTTTCTTTTCTTAAAATTTTGCAATCATACTATAATTCCTTAACTTTGTTATATTTTCAAAGAGATTAGTAAAATCAAATTATGAGAAAAATTTATTTTAGAGAATTCGAACAATATTTTTAAGCTTCTTTATAATTTTGAAAGAATCTGAGATTAAGTCTTTTTTAAGATGTGTGGAAAAAATTTAAGCGGTTAATATTTAATTTTTAAAGAAATTATTTCCTAAAATTGGTAAAAAGAGCTTAAAAGTTTTAAAGCGAAATTTTGCCATAATACATGATTTTAGAACAAACCTCAGTAAATTGAGAGATTTTTAGAAGTTTTGAAACGATTCAAAAACAAAATTTGAAAATTTTAAGCTTGCATAAATTGCACTAATTTTATTGCGCTAATTGATACAAGCTGTAAAATATTGCAGACTAAAACCAATTTTAATGATTAAGTTTCGGAGATTGAACATTTAAATTTGATTTAATTTCGACTGATTTAAAACGAACGTGTCATTTCAAACATGTACAACTTAAAACCGGGTTAATTAATAAAATTAATTGACGATTGACATTTTTTCTAACACTTTCAAGGTGTTTATGAAATTTGTAAGAAAAGACATTGGAAATTTTCAATTTTGAAGTACTTTTAGTTCACAAAATTTTACAAAAAAATGGTATGTGTAATTTAGATCATTCAACCACTAATTATAATTTTAAAAACGTGTATCCTACATCCTCCAGCAGCTCCTCTTATCTATCCCCACCTTGCGGCGTCAATTCTAGGAAACACGAAATGGAGGAGCACGGACTTTAGGTTTGACTGTAATTGAATTTAGGGGAAAATTTATTTCGATTTCATTATTAAAAATGCTGATGGGAAAAAAATTAAAGTAGAAAAAAAGTTTCCTGTTGTCATTCTCCATCACCCCAGCTTTAAAAAAATTTGCCTTTGGTAAATATCAAATTTAGATATCACGAGCCGCTTGGACATTAAATTTTAGATAGATTGTCCCTTTATTGTATCCGGGGCCTCAATTATTCCTTTAAGTTCCAACTACACAAAAAACAATGCCAAATTAATGTTTACCTGCTCTGTCCGGTGGAAGCGATGCTCCCATAACCTGCTCCTTTTCGTTTACGTGTAGGACAATATCACAGTCTTTCTCAAATATGAAACGGGTTATGTACATCCTATCTATTTTATACACCACGTCTGGATAATAATTTTTACCAATAAGCTGAACATGGTATACATGACGAGATGCATTTCGCCAAATCCCAATTATTCTGTCTAAATAGTTGATAGTAGAACTTGGTTGGTGGCCATTTGGGAATGGTGGGTCATTTCCGATCAGTGGGAAATATGGTTGATCTTGCTCAGATGGAGCGGATGAGCTTTGTGCGGGCTTTGGGTCAAGTGAAGGGGATTCACGAGGTTTGGCAATCAATTTAAGACGTCGTTTTCTAGATGCTTCAGAAATTTCGACAGCAGCTGGCGGGAGCTCGTGCGAGAGCGGCGGCACGGGCACTTTCGGTCTGCGAATTAAATTATGATCAACCTCCCAAGGAATTGGGTTATGATATGCAACAGTCTTTTGGTGCTCGCTTAGGGAAAGTAGGCCAGGATTTGTGAAAGAAGGATCTTCCTGAAGAGATGGGTGACGATATGGTAGAGTACTTTGGTGCTCAGTTAGGGAAAGATATCTGTTAGAATTTTGGAAAGAAGGCTGGGCAGCTAATGGCGAGGAAGGGGAATGTGGGAGGAATTGGTCATGTAAGAGGAATGGATTAAGAAGGCCAGTTGAGCTAAGATTTTGCTGATAAGGATGAATGTGATCTCCACCAATGGCTAGGGGAGGATGTTCGTAACCACTTTGGGAAGAGGATTGGCCATAATAGTTCCAGGGTGGATTCTCTCCTGCACCATATAGTTCTGAAAAAAGAAATTAAAATTTTTCAATTAAAAGATTAATTGAAGGGTCTCCAGGTATCAGTGCGTGAGTCCCAAAACTCGGAAATACATTTTGTGATTAAAAAATAATCATTTTCGCCTCAATTATGTGTTAATTTTGTTTAGTAAAGTACAATACCGGTCAAAAAATTCAGGACACCTGTTTTTTGATTACTGAAAAAGGTCACTTAATTTCGATTATATCAGAGCTAGAATTTGGGCTCTCTAAAGGGCAATTCTCTCAAAATTCTGTACAAAATGAGCCCAGGATGAAGCCAATTTGTCTATTTTTTAATAAAGATATTGAAAAAATAGGGGACGAACTTTAAGTTCTTGAAGTGTGATAGGAATTTATTCTAGATTTACGCCTATAACTCTCTCGCGATGCATATTTAAAGTGAGCCAAGAACGTAAGCCAAGAATGTAAGAAAAAATTTAAATTTAGACTATTTTTTCAATATCTACTTGAAAAATAGACAAATTGGCTTCATCCTTGGCTCATTTTGTAACGAATTTTGAGAGCATTCAAGCCTTTAGAGAGAAAGAATTTCGCCTCTGACGTAATCGAAATTAAGTGAACTTTTTCAGTCATCAAGAAAGAGTTGTCCTGAAACTTTTGAACTCCAGTGTATCATTTGTTTATTTTATAAATAAATTTTATGAATAAATGCATAGTTTGGTCATTCGTAGAGAGAAGGTAGTACTTTTTTATCTCATCGTCATTAAATTATTATATATGGTGATTTATTGATATAAAAGTTTTTATCGATATTATTTGTTTCTTTTACAAATAAATTGTATGAACCAATTTATAATTTGGCAATTTATGCACATAATTCATTCTTTATTTTCCTTAACGCCTTCAATTTTACTCAGTGGTAAGGTAAATGCACATATTTGCGTCCGTGCACCTATTTGCGTCCAAACCTAATCATAACCTGTGAAGAGCGGACGCAAATAGGGTTCTACAAAAACTGTCCATATTTGCAGTCTAACCATTGCGATCGAACCGGACACAAAATGGTGTTGTCTAATCAAGTACCTTTTTGCGTCCTGACGCAAATAGGGGCGACAAGGTGGACGCAAATACATCCAAAAGCGAATCAGGCGGACGCAACGACGTACAATGACATCTTTGCGCAATTTTCAGATTTTCCGATGAAATTTCTATAAATTTGTCAACAAAAAAATTTTTTTTATAAAAACATATATATTCTTAGATCCGTAACAGTTTTTTTAGCGAATCGGAATGAAATACACTTTTTTATTGGTCTTAAATTCCGTCGTAACCCTCACACGGACGCAAATAGGTGCATTTACCTTATTTTTTAGTCGGGAATAATAGATATTCAAGATTATTTGTTTATTCCATAAATAAATGTTATAAACGTGTGCAAAGTTTGTCCATTTATAGACAAAAAGTAATCTTTTTCCTTCCTGATCTTCTTTTAAATTCTATAAGTAATTATGTTTAGTGGTGAAGACTTCCCATTCGATATTATTTGTTTATTTTATAAGTAAATGTGTAGTTTGGCCATTCACAGACAACTTGGAAAATAGTTCTTTAAGAATATCCCAAAACAATTCCAGTGATATCATTTGAAGGCAATAAGAGAAGAAGATTACTTTCTTTTGCAAATAGCTAAACTATGCATTTTTTATAAAATACACAGATAATATTGAGTGAAAAATCCTCATCACTAAATATCACAAATAATATAATTTTCAGGCGATAAGAAAGAAAAAAGTTTGTTTTGGGTAATTAAATGGGCAAAATATGCATTTATTTGTCAAATTTACCTATAAATAATAATATCGAATGACAATTGTTCGTAACTAAATATCACTACTTATATAATTTAAACGCACTAGGAATAAAAAACAATTGCTTGCTGCCAACAATCTGCCAAATTATGCATTTTTTATAGAATTTTTTTGTTTCATTTGTTTAAAAAAATCATCATATTGATCAAAAAATTATGAAGTATTCTAAAATTAGCATAAATTTCCTAATTAAAAAAAATGATCTGAAAAAAAGTAATTTTGCTCTCGAAAAATGGCTGACTAATGCAATTATTTATTAAATTAGTTTATAGTATTAACTATAATAATTTCAAGAAGAAATTCATTTGTCATATATTGTTTCTATCCAAATTTCTTCCAATATAACTTTAAAATCGTAAAATTATTAAAAATTGAAAAAAAACATTCTCTCAATAAATAATTTGTTTATAAATTTTTTATTTTTTTATCATATAATATTTTAATATCTATAAAAATATTTCTCCATGAAACTTAAACGATTTCAACCATTTTCATGTTATTGACAAGCACCGGGAACTCCAAATAGAAAAAACGGTAATTTTTTACTTAGAAATCTTATCAGCTGTTTTTCCATTTTTTGTGAGAAATTATATAATAAAAAATATTTTAGAAAAAAATTATTTTTGGAAACAAATTTTTTTACGATTTTCCATAATTTTACGTTTTTTAAAATTATATTGAAAGAAATTCGGATAAGAACAATATAATGATGAAGAACTTTCTTCTTGACATTATTATTTTTAATATTATAAACATATTTAATAAGCACAAGCATTAATAAGGCCTTTTCGGACAGAAAACTTTTTTTTCGGTCTTAATGAATTTTAATAAACAAATTCATTATTTGGACATCTAAAGACGGAAATTTTTTTCTCCATGTCAGTCTTTTTAATTGGGATCTACATAATAAATGCTGCAGCATAGGTGATTAGTTAATAAATTTTATAATTTTTTTAAAACAAATTTAACAACAAAATTTATTATATGAGCATCTGTTGACGGAAAAATGATTTTTTTCGATGTCAGTCTTTTTAATTGGGAACTTCATTATAATTTCAGGAAAATTCAAAATTACCTGCTGAACAAATTTTTTATTTTCGATTTTTAAATTGTTTACGCTTTTATTATTAGGAAACAAAAAACCAGGAAGGTGGATTTGCATTTTTCGTGTCTTATATCCGCAGAAAAAAATCAATTTGTAGGCTTAGCCTCTTTTTAAGTTTCAAGAAATTGTAATCTCATTGATTTGAAAAAATGATTTTCAAAAAAAAAATTAACAATAAATAGAATGAAATTTCATTTTAAGTTAGAGAAATATGTTTTCAAGTATATACAATAAATTTTAAAAAATATAGTTAAATTGTTGGGAAGAAAAATTCGAAAAAATGGAATGATTAAATTTGTATTGAAAAAATATAATAAAATTCACGAATAATAAAATTGCCGAAAAATAAAAATACCTAATTGGATAATTCCCGAATATTAAAATTCTCTAATAATAAAATGAAATAATAATTTTCGAAATTTTAAGCATTAAAAATAATTTGAAAAAAAAAAGAAAAATTTCATTATTGTATTTGTAATAAATAAGACATATTTATGAAAAATTGTAATTATTGTTTAAATTCGGGAATTTTCTAATTCGGACATTTTATAATTCGATAATTTCCTGTCGGAAATTTTATTATTCGGTAATTTTTTAATTCAGTAATATTATTAACTGCCGGGAATTTTATTATTTAGGAATTTGCGAATTCGGTAATATTATAAACTGTCCGCCAATAATAAAATTGCCCAAAATTAAAAATACCGAACTGGAAAATTCCCGAATAATAATATTCTCGAATAATAAAATTCCCGAATTATAAAATTCCCAAATTCCCAAATTGAAACGTTTAGCGTTTTTTATAAATATTTTTGATTGATTACAAATACAGTAATAAAATTCTATTTTTAAAAATTATTTTTAATGTTTAAAATTTCGAAAATTATTTTTTTAATTTCAAATAACAATCATTTTAAATACACCATTTTTTAAATGTGCATAGTATTTAAAAGAATACAAAAAGAATTCGCAAAAATCAAATCCTAAAATATATAAAAATATATTTTTGAAAATCGTTATAAGGTCAGATAAAAACAGTGGCTGATTTTTTTGGGGAAAAATCCGAAAAAAAACGAAAAACAATCATAAAATTATAAATAATCATAAATTTAAAATTCCATTTTTGCGAACGCTTTTTGTGTATTCTTAAATACTATGCATTTAAAAAATTCTTCATTCAGAAATATTTTATTAAACATTATTGTTATTTTAAATTAAAAGAATAATTTTAGAAATTTTAAACATTACAAATAATTAAAAAAAATAAAATTTCATTTTTTAATTTTAATATGCCAATTCACCCGAATAGTTTAATTTTCTAAACGAAGACAAATTTTTAAGAAAAAAATGAATTTTTAACTAAAAAATATCAATTTTCATAAAAAATAGGGCAGTTTCTAGTCAGAGCTATAAGTTTTTAAGCAAATAAAATTTATTTTCTATAACATGGTTAAATTTTGAATTAAACACATTAAGTAAAATGAGAACTTCAAACATATAATTGAAATTTCAACCATAAGAATGAATTTTTTTACAAAAAAGGGTAAATTTTGAACAAAATAGATGAATTTTCAATTTAAACAAATTTACAGCAAAAAATAAAATAGCTTCATCTCCAGGTAAAGAAATAAGTTTATAAGCAAATAAAAGAAATTTTCAACGAAATAGTTAAATTTTGAAAGAAACAAATGAATTTTCTACTAAAAAGAATAAATTCCTATACAAAAATTTGGACAACAATTTTGGTTACCTTTAATAAATTTAATAAATTTAATAAATTTTGAACCATAAATATCCATTTTTGACCACTAAAATAAATTTTTTTCTTGGCAAAATACATGAATTTTCAAACAAATATTTTAATATTTAATGAAATTTTAAGCCTCTAATAGTTGAATTTTCAACGAAAAAAGTGATTTAGTAGCCAAAAAATACAAAGTTTCAACAAAATACAGAAATTTTCAAATAAATAATAGAATTTTCAACTTAATATCGAACATGAAACAAACATTTTGTAATTTAATTTTTGATTAATCAAATAATTAAATTTTTTTAAACTAATAATTAAGCCAGAGCAATGAATTTTGAACCAAAAAGATTATATTTCTACCAAACAGGATTAATAAAATTAGATATAATTTATTTTATTTATATGAGAGAGATATAAGAATTGATTAATTTATTCAAATCACTCTGAAATTGGTATATACTATTGTTATTAAAAAACTTGTTATTCTCGATTTTTAAATTGTTTGCGCTTTTAATATTAGGAAATAAAAAAACCGGAAAGGTGAATGTACGTTCTAATTTTTTTATGTACAAAGAAACTAATCAATTTGTTGGTTTAGCCTCTTTTTAAGTTTCAAGAAATTGCAATCTCATATAGTTTTGAACAGATTTGAATCTTTTAAGCAATCTGAAATTTTTTTAACTTTCCGATTTCTCATGTTTTTCATTTCTATAGACTTTTAAAATTAAAATTAAAGCCTAAATAAATTTACATATTTTTAAATAATTATAATTTATTCAGCAGGAATTTACTAAATAATAACATTTAATAAAATAAATAAGCAAAATAAATAAATAAGAACGGAATGCGTCTCGTAAAAATCTCTACTATTTGGTTGAAAATTCATGTATATAATCTATTGAAAATTTGTATTTTTTAACAAAGAATTAATATTCTTGAACAAAAATGCATCTTTTTATTGCGAACTTCAGATACTATGTTTAATGTTGAACATTTTTATTAAAAATAAATTTTTTTTTAGAAAAATAATTTTATTGACACTTGAAAAATTTTGTTAAAAAATCCTTTCTTTTCCTTCTAAATTAATTTTTGCTGGGGAAAAATTAATTACAAAACCTTTAGTGGAAAATATGTATTTTATTTAAAAATTCGTTGTTTTTAGTTGAATTGATCTGTTGTCTATTTAATTTCAAATCATTTGCAGTTAAAATATCAACTGTTACATTTATCGCTAACAATAATTTTTTTATTTTAATTGACCTTTATTTTAAAAAATAAATTTTCAAGAAGTTATTCAAACTTTTACTTTCGCAGTTCAATTTCAAATTAATAACATTTCTACTAAAACAGATGAATTTTTAAATAAAAAATACAAATTAAAAAAAATAGATTTTTTTTATCAGTTTGCCTTTTCCTCATCATAATATGAGTTTAAAAAAAAAATTTCCACGAAATATTTGAATTTTCAACCAAAAAGATGAATCTTCAACTAAAAAGTTTTTTCTTTCACCACGTTTCTTTGTCGCATAAAGTTAAATTTATAATTAACTCGCCTTAATATTATTACTAGTTGTTTGTTTTATTGGCGAATTTCGAAAAATTTTGCGCACGAATGGAAATGAAAGATTATTTTAACAAATTAATTTCTTAATTATGCAATGAATAAAAAACCAATTACATAATTAATTAAGTTACTGAATAATTTACTGTTCAATTGCTATTAATAATAATTGTGAAATTAATTTTTTTTTTCACAAGAACCCGGAGGTAGAGTATCAGGTACTTTTTTAATGGGTTTTCCAGTAGGACTTTAAAAAACATTACGAGAAATATCATAATAATATACATAATAATATTTTCTTTTGTGGGTTAAAAAATATTTCTATTCAAAATTTTGTATGAAAATACACTGGGGTCGACCAT
>JAWWLR010000149.1:9062960-9073552 GCA_035041075.1 Acraspis erinacei | reverse complement strand
AACAAATTTTACCACCAATTCAGTTGTGGAAGAGAGTAATTTAAAAAAAAAGTCGAATTTTCGACCAAAAAAAGGTAACTTTTTAACAAAATAGGTGAATATGAATATTCAACAATATAATTCAAATTTTCAACCAAATTGATGAAAGAATATTAGTTTTCTACCAAAAAAGACAAATATTTAATTATATTATAATATAATAATAATAAATAATAATAATATAATATAATAAATAATATAATAATAAATAATAATATATAATAATACAATATAATTAATTATATTATAATATTTAAACTTAAAAAAAACGGAAAAGATACACTTTTAGTTAAGAAAATGTTAATCCAACAAAAAAACGATTTTTTAACAAAATAGTTCAGTTGTAGACCAAAGAAATGAACCTTTAATATAAAGAAATCATTTATATCAAAATAGTTGAACTTTTAGCCAACTTATTGAATTTTTAACAAACAAATATTTCAGTTTAATTTTCGACACCAAAATAGCTAAATTTTCAACAAAAAGAATTTAGAACATAATTGTTAAATATGACAAGCAAATAAAATATTTTTACTAAAAATGTAATCATCGGGTGGAAAATACTATAAACCAAAATACCAGGCGATAACATTACCAACAAAAATCTTTTATAAACGGAATTCCAAATAAAAATCGACAATTTTCAAATTTATTATCCTAGTGTCCCATAGAAATTCACTGACTTCGGCAAGATTTATTTAAAAAAGCACTGAATTTTTTTGGCCTACGGCCAACGTGTGATGATCATAATATTTTGTAAATCTAATGAAATATTCAAAAATTCGTCCAATAAAAGATGGAAGGTCTACTGAAATATATGAATTTAAATAAAAGACCAGTTTTAAAAAAATAGTTCAATTTTCAACCAAACTGTAGAATCTGTAACCAAAAGAGATGAATTTTGAAACAAAAAGATAATAGTGGACTTTTCAATTAAAAAGAATGAAGCTTCAATCATAAAAAAATTAATTTTCAACCAAAAAAGATGACTTTTCTACCAAAGGATAAATTTTCAATTTAAAAGGATCGATGTTCTATCCAAAAAAAAAAAAGAATATTAAACAACATAATAAGATTGTGAACAAAATAATTAAATTTGTAAGAGAATAGTTCAATTTTTAGCCAAAAATTCTAAAGGAGATTATTGTTCTACTATAAAGAAAAATTTTCAACTAAAGAATATAAATTTTCAAGCTATGATCGAAAAAAGACACATTCAGTTAAACAAAATTTCAACAAAAAAGTTGAATTATAAACCTAAGAGATGAACCGTTAAGCTAAAAAAATCGACCAGAATAGCTGAATTTTCAACCAAAAAGAATGTATTTTCAACAGAATTATTGCATTTTCAAGCAAATCACAAAACTATTACTAACAAATTTAAAAAGACAAATGTTCAAAAAAATAATACAGTTGACAACAAAATAATTAAATCTTTAAGAAAATTGTTCAATTTCCAACCAAAAATTTTAAAGGAGATTAGTCTTTTTTTTACTAAAAAGACAACTCTTCAAGTAAAAAAGATCAATTGCTGAATTATTGTACAAATACTAAATTTGTACACAAATTTAATCTTTTATAAACTGAATAAAACAATTTCAAATTCAAATTGATAATCTTCGAACTTGTTATCCTTGAAAGGAATTTAAAGTGCCGGTCATAGAAATTTCCTGACTTTGGCAAGATTTGTTTTCAAAATCCCTGACTTTTCTTGACCTACGACCAATTTCTACGGAGATCCATCGAGATGGATTTAAATAATTTAATATAGTTAAAATCCAATGCTAAAATGTTTGTTTTTGATGCTGCCAACTGCATCGTCGATTCATGGATTTGCATATCTTTGAATTAGCTATATATGACTTCGTGTGATTCAAATGTCATGAATGTTTGAAAAAATTTAAAAACCAGTTCTGACATTAATAATGTTTAAGATTGGAGACCAATTTCTTTTCGATTAAGCTATTATAATTCTTATAATTGTAATTTAAACTGTGAAATGAATTATAAACTTCAAACCTCTCAAAATTATTTCAATAGAGGTACATAATATTTTTGTTGGAACGATTTATGAACTGGATTAATTAATAATAATATTAAAAATAAAAAAATAATAATAATAATATTAAAAATAAATAAATAGATTAAATGTTTTTATTTTTAGGTCGAGACGATTGTAAATTATGTTTATTTTTTTTAAATCTATTAAAAGCAAAGATTACTAAATTATAAAAAAATATTTGTCTAGCGCTCATATCGTGTTCGATAAAAGCCTATTTTTAAACCTAGCGTACAGTTTTGATCGATCTGAAGTCTCAACCGTACGAAAGTTTACCGAAAATTGCATCACGTTTTATATCGATATAATCTTTGGCCCATCAAAGATAGTAAATATCTCCCAAATATTTGGACCGGCACAACAACACATATAGTTGACCTTTATCTAAAAGACCTATTAAAAGTTAAAAAATTTAAATTAGATTAAAATCTAAATTAAAAATATTATTTAACGTCCAATCCTCAAATTGATGCAAGCTCATTTTTTACAGGAGCTTGCATCTAAAAGATCTACCTTCCTCTTTATATATTTTGAGAAGCAATGCTAGTATTTAAATTTTACATTCTTGATCAATAAGAAAATTTAGAAACTGAATAAAGTTGTATATATTATTTATAAATATTATTAAATTTTCTGTAACAATTTCTAGCTAGAAATTAATTTTAATTCAGAATTTGGGAACAGAGTGAAATTAATTTAGATTCGGAGTAAAAATTGGAGTAGTCAGAATTAAGATTGATGTCAGTTACGTAAAGGAAAGAAGAGTTGCAGGCAGATTTGAACTGAAAACCGGATTTGTGATTTTCGTGGTCAGGATGAAACAGACCCTCTTTTTACACCCAGGCGTAGACGCGCTATGGCGCGGGGCTTTAGAAAATCAATAGACCACGTGGTTTGACATTCGCAATTTCCAACCCCATTTTCATGCGAAAATTATACCCGAGGCCAGCAAATTTGACAAGCCTAGAAAAAAGTGTAAATCTAATTTCAATATAATTCTTCTCCAGTCATAAAATTGAGTGATGTAAAAATGCTAAAAAATTGCATCAAAATCGTAACCCAAATACTAAACTATTCCATGATAATTCGCATTTCCCAAAATGATACCTAGATATTAATTTGTGCTAATCACCTACACAAAATATTAACAAAACCATATCTGATAAAAAAAATTATTGGATTTGAAAAAAAATCTCTTTTATTTATAGATAAAGGCTTATTTCACATAAACCGATTGCCCTTCCATTCATAATTTTTGGCTACTATTTTTCTAAACAAATACTACTTAATTCGCAACAATTACGTATGAATTACATGTTTGTAATGAAAAACTAAATATTTATTTTCGGGTTTCCCCTCCTTCGCAATCCCTTTTTTTCCAAGTGTGTTCACTGTTAAATAAGGTCTAATATTAATAAATAAATCCAGATATTTGTTGTTAGACTCACCTAAACTATTCTTTGAATTTGCAAGGGTCAACTAAAATTCCGTGTCTGGCACTGATAAGAAAATTCAGACGCACTAGTCACTGGTATTTAACATGTCATAACGATGGACGAAAAGTGGTTATAGCGGAAGTAAATGAAACAAAATAATAATGTATTGTTGGGACAATGTGAGTTGTCCCGTCCGGGTACCGGTAACGTACGACAACCACCACTCGCGCGGGACGGTGGTTCAAGTCTGAATGACTATGCTTCCTGTGCTTCCTCATCTGCTATCTTTCTCTCTCCCTCTTTCTCGATTTGGCCCTCTCTGATTCGCCCAAGCGCTCTCGCTCTCTCACCCTCTCAATTCTATTCTCTATCTCCCTTTTATTCTAGGAATACACAGTTTCCATCCACACCCCCTCGCGGCCCTTTTGGACCGACTCTCATTATCATGTTCTTGATAAGGTATTATCAACCTTGAGTCATTACAGGCCAATAAAACTTTCTCAAAGCGATTTAAATAAGAAGAAGAAGAACCTTCAGTCATTCCCGATAAGGGATCGTACTTAAATTAAATAACAGCTCATGGGGGTGGGGATCAAGACATTTTGTTACGATTTGTGTGACGGAAGGGGGAGGGGGTCCTTCACTCATATACTTAATTTTTTCAAATTCGAAAAAAATTTCTCCTGAACATTATCTTTTTGTTATAAAATTTTATTATTTGGTTGGTAATTTAACAATTTTCCTAAAAAGACATACTTTTTGGTTGCAAATTCAACTGTTTTGTTAAAAAAAAACTTTTTCATTTAAAACTTTATCTCTTTTAGTACTAGAAATATTGCATCTTTCTTGGATGAAAATGCAACTTTTTTTTTGAAAATTCAACTATTTTCTAACAAATTTACTTTTGGTTTAAACTTCGTATTTTTGTGTTGAAAAGTCAACTGAAATATTTTTAGACAAAAATTCAACTCGTTTTTTGAAAATTTGTCTTTTTAATTTTGAAATTCATCTGCTTTAGTAGAAATAATGACATATTTCTTGGAGAAAAATGCAACTGTTGCAGAATGCAATTTTTCTTGAAAAGCCATACTTTTTGGTTAAACATTCGGTTTTGTTGCAAATTTAACTATTTAGTGCAAAATATACTTTTTGTTTAAGTTCAATATTTTAAAAAAATGTGAATTCTTTTTTATTATTAGAAATTCATCTGTTTCAAGAGAAATATCATCTTTCTTGATTAAAAATGCAAAGGTTTGGTTGGAAATTAAACTATTTTGTTATAAAGTGATACTTTTTTATTGAAAATTCTACTGTTTTTTGAAAATTTAACTATTTGGTAGAAAATTTACTCTATGTTTAAAATTTGTATTCTGGTGTTGAAAATTGAATTGAAACCTTTTCTTGATGAAAGTTAAACTTTTAACAAAAATTTGTCGTTTTTCATTAAAAATTCATATCTGCTTAAGTACAAATTTCATATTTTTTGGATGAAAATGCAACTACTTGGTAGACAATTCAACCATCTTGTCAAAAATTCATCCTTTTTGGATTAAAAATTTATTTGTTTTTAAAACAATCTTATATTTTGTTAAAAAATTCATATTTTGTTCTTGAAAGGTCAACTTGAATCTATTTTGGATGAAAATTGAACTATCTTTTCGAAAATTTGTTTTTTGTTAAAATACAAATTCATCTATTTAAAGAGAATTTTAATTTTTTTTTGATTAAAATGAAACTATTTGGTTTAAATTCGTCTTTTTGGATTGAAAATTCAATTTTTGTTGTAAACGCTTTTTTCTTGTTTGAACATACATATTTTGATCGTGAAAACTCAACTGAAATTTTTTTTAGCAGAAAATCAACTATTTTTTTAAATTAGCTTTTTGATTTACACATTCATATATTTGAGTAGATTTTTTGTTCTTTTTTTATGAAAATGCAACTTTTTTATTAAAAATTCTTCTTCTTTGCTTGCGTATTCAACTATATTGTTTAAAAGATTTGCTTGAATCACTTTTTTAAGAAATCATTTTTTTTAAATGAAAATTTATATTTTTAGTTGAAAATTCATCTATTTGGTTAAAAGTTTAGCTACGTGGTTGAAAATGAATCTTTTGTAATTGAAAATTCAAATACTCGCGTAATAATTTAACTGTTTAGTGGAAAAGCCTTTTTCTTTACATTCATTTTTAACTGAAAATATATCTTTTTGATTTTTTAAGATTTATCTTTTTTACTTAAAAATTCTCTTTTGTTGATTAAAAAAATAATTTTCTTAGTTTAAAATTTCATTTTTGTTGGGTAAAAATGCATAAGTTTCGTGGAAAATTAATTTTTGGCTGAAAAGTCATCTTTTTTGTTTCAAAATTCAATTTTTGTAGAGAAAATTCGTATTTTGGCTTAAAGGTTCAACAATTTAGATAAACTTTTATTTATTTCTTGAGTGAAAAATCTTTATTTGTTGAAAAATTTCCTTTTTGTTATTAAATGTAACTTTTTAGTTGGGAATTTATATAACGAAAAATTCAACTATTATGGTAAAAACTTAATTGTTATTTGAAAGATCAAGTATGTTTAAAATAAATGATTAAATTTGAAAATTTTAACTTCGCATTGAAAATACTTATTTAATCTATTCATAAAATATCCTATGTATGTTAAAGGTATCACAAGATTGAAAATTTAAATGCTGGAAATGTTGTGTTACGTTTTTTTATAGGGAAAGGGGGAAAAAGAAATTTGATTTGAAATTTGAAAATTTGAAATTCTAAATTTGAAATTTTTCAATTTTAATTTGAATTTGTATTTATAAAATTTATAAAAAATTATAAAAAATTATATAATTACCATTTTATAATTACCGTTTATAAAAAATTCTAAGTTACAAATGTTACTAGTTTAAGATTCTGGTTATTGAATATTAATGGTTAGAGAAAATGAAAAGTTGGTCAGGTTAAAATTAGGGAATTTTTATTTTAAAAAAAGGTTGAGGTAACTTTATATAATATTTTTGTTATTATTTTATTTTCCTCGCATTTTTATTTTCTTATTTATTTTTTCTGCAGTTGCCTCCTCCTGAAGATTACATTTTTGGTGTAAAAATTGTATTCTTTTTGTTTAATTCAACAATTTTGTTTAGATGCCTCCATTTTGGCTCAAAATTTGATTGTATTGTTAAAAATCCTTCATTCTGTAGCAAGCCAAATTTGTATAAGTTGAAAATTGAGGTATCTTCATAGAAAATTTCTATTTCGCTTAAAAATCATATTTTAGTGTTGAAAAGTCAACTGAAATCTTATTGGATAAAAATGTAACTATTTTTCTGAAAATGCGTCTTTTTAATTAAAAAATTCATGTATTTTAGTATAAATTGCATCTTTCTTGGTTAAAAATACAATTGTTCTTTTGGTTGACAATTTAACTTCTTTTAAAAAAAATTAAACCCTTTGAATGAAAGTTGAACTTTTTATTACAAATTCATTCTCTTTGGTCGTATGTTCAACTATTTGGTTGAAAGTTGGACAACTTTGTTAAAAATTCCTGCCTATTTTGTTGTTAAAAATTTATTTTTTAATCTGAAAATTTAGCTATTCTGTTTTATGGTTGCAAATGTATCGTTCACACGTTGAAAAATTAACTGTTTGTTAGAAAATTTATGGATTTTCGTGAAAATTCTTCGTTTAGGTTAGAAAATTAATCTTGTTTGATCAAAATTCATCTTTTCGGTTGAGGATTGAAATATTCTGTTAAAAATTCGTCTTCTTTATTTTAATTCAACAAGTTGAAAATTCAATTTGTTTTTGTTCAAAATTAATTCGTTTTTTTTCATTCAATTCAAGTGGATGAAGATTCGTCTTCAGGTAGAAAATTCATCTTTACAGTAGAAAAGTCATCATTTTTGGTTGAAAATGAACTTTTTTTGGTTTAAAATTCGAGTTTTCAAAAAAAAAACTGTCTTCCAAAAAATTATATTTTTGTCTCGAAAAATTAACTATGGGCTTAAAGGTTCAACTATTTTGTTGAAAATTATTTTTCATTTTGCTTGGAAGGCCAGTTATTTGGTTTATAACGCAAATAGTTGCTTAAAAATTAATTGTCTGTAAAAAAACTAATCTTCTTTCAATTTTTTGGTTGAAAATTTAACTGTTTTCTTACAAATATAATTCTTTTGTTGATAAGTTATTTGTGCTGTTGAACATTCGTATTTTGACAGAAAAGTCATCTTTAGGATTATAAATTATCTTACTTGGAAAGTCTACTATTATATTTTTTGTACAGAATTTATCTCTTTTGGTTACAAATTCTGCTATTTGGTTCAAAATTAAACTATTCGCTTAAAAAGTGATATTTTTTTGGTTGAAAATTCAACTAAAACCTTTCTTGGTTCAAAATTTAAATATTTGTTTGAAAATTGGTCTTTTTGTTTTTAAAATTGTTCTTCTTTAATTAAGGATTCTACTATATTTGGTTGAAAATTGATCTTAATTACTTGAAAATTCAATTAGTTCAACAACAGTTCAACTGCTTTGTTAAAAATTTTACTTTTTGGTTGAAAAATCATTTTTTGTTGTTTAAATTAAATTTTTTATCCTAAAAGTGTAACTCTTCCAGTTTTAGTTGAGAATGATCATTTTTTAGTTGAAAACTTGTTCTTTTTGGTAGAAAACTAATCTTTTTCAACCTTTTAGTTATAATAAATTAGAAGTATCAAACTTATTAACTGAGACTGTAGAAGTTTATAATTTACATTAATTTTAAACAAAAGAAACATTCATTTTATACATTTTTAAATTGAAATTGCTCAATAATAATTGCGACATATGAAATTGTATAATTTGAATATGAAATTATTAATTTTTTCATAATTCAGACTTCACACCCTAAAATGCTCCCGAAACAGGGGAAAGAGCGTATTTTTTTTTACGAAAATAGGAGAATAAATTATTTTAAATTATATTAATATAAATGCAATTTTAAAGTTAATATGAAGCGCTTTAAATTCCTTAGATTCCAAGCGTCGAAATATATTGCTTTTCTAACCAAAACAGACGAATTTTCAACCCAAAGACGAATTTTGTACAAAAAAGTCGAGTTTTCAAGTTAAAAAGTAGAACAGTCAAAAAATCTTGACTTTTAAACTCGAAAGATTATTTTTCAAATAAATAGTTGAATTTAAGAAAATAATAATTTACAACCAAACAGTTTCATTTCAGCCAAACAGTTGAGAATTCACACGTAAAAGAATCGAATTTTTAACAAGGTAATTTAAGTTTAAGCCAAATAATTGAATTTTAACTCTACAAAGATGAATTTTCAACTAAATGATCGAATTTTCAAACAAAAAAGAATAAAATTTAAACAAATAGTTGAATTTGCAAGCAGAGAAGACCGTTTAAAAAAACCAGTTGAATTATCAATCTGAAAAGAGAAGTTTTAAAAGTATTTGAATTTTGAGGAAAAATACTATCAAACAAATAGTTGAATTTTTAATGAAATAATTGAATTTCTTTGAAAAAAAAGGATTTTTTTAGAGAACAGTTGAATTTTTATCAAAAAAGTTCATTTTTAAGTAAGAAAGATCAATTTAAACCCAAAAAGATTACGTTTCCACTATAAAAGATGAATTTTCTATACATAGAGAAGAATTTTCTATAAAAAGAAGAATGTTGAATAAAACAGTTCAATTTTCTACAAAATAGTTGAATTTTTAAGGCAGATACGAATTTTTTCAAGACAGTTGAATTATCTGCATGAAAAGTTGAATTTTTAACAAATGGATTGATTTTTCCGCTAAAATTATGGAATATACAGCTGGAATAATGGTTAAATTTTCAGTTTAAAAAACAAGTTTTCAATCAAATAGCTCATATGGAACACAACTGTAATGCCTGAATTTTTAGCCGAGAAGAAGAAGTTTTAAATATGAGGATTAACTTTCTAAGAAAAATATACTTTTCTACAAGATAATGGATTTTTACCAAATTTATGGACTTTTAATGAAATAATTGAATTTTCAATTAAAAAAAGACAAATTTTCATCCAAATTTTTGAATTTTGAACAAGAAAAGATTTAATTTTCAACCGAAAATGGACATTCACATTTTCAGTTAAAGGAATTAATTTACAACCAAACTAATAAATTATTACATAAAATTATGAACCTTCATCTCTGGAATATAGTTGAATTTTATACCAAGAAGATGAATTTTCAACGATAAAGATTAATTTTCAAAAAACAACTAGTTTAATTTCTAAATAAATAAAAAAATAAATAATAAATTACGATTTTACTAGAGTCAACTGAGATAATCTTAAAAATCTGAAACTGTAGGTGCAGATAAGGTAGAAATCACTTTTTTAAATTTACAAAAATTATGAAAATAATGAAAGCTTAAATTTTACTGGGGTCAAAAGTAAATTCCCGGGTTTTAAATTAAATTCTCGATAATTTTCGGGTCAATAAAGTTGGAACATAGATTATTTTTGTAATTTCTCATTTTGTAAATCATTTATTTACGAAATGTTTGTTGCGGAATTATGATTTGGAAAAGTGTTTTTTTTTCCTTATTCATTTCTTTTAAATCAGAATTAAAATACTTTTCCCAAATTCCAGTTGCATGTCAAAAATTTCCGATTCCAACTCAAATTATAATTCTTTTCAGAGTTGGGATAATGAATCCCAACTAAGAATTTTTTAAAGAAAATTTACTACTCCAAATCAAAATTAAAGTGATAAAATATACAAATTCCCTTTTAATTAGCATATTAGTGCATTCGCGAGAAAAATCCCTGTTACATATACAAAATTTCTCTTAATCGATTTTGAGACTGCAATTTTTAAACAAATATATTTGTATATTTGCCATAAAATTATACAATTTATATATTTTTAGAAATAATATTCAAATGTTTTCAAATTTTACTCAATATTTTTAATTGATTTGGATGAAAGTTTGCACGCAATAAAAAATGCATATATAGAATTTCCAAATGTTGGGAAGACTGAAAAATCGTGAAAAATAAAATTCCCGACATTGGAAAATTTCAGAAAAACAAGA
>JAWWLR010000149.1:8982446-8997519 GCA_035041075.1 Acraspis erinacei | reverse complement strand
CGTTTCGATTCTCAACTTTATTCACCTGAACACTTGCTTCTGAAGTAGCTTCTTCAAAAAAACTCTCGCATCTGTAACTTCCAAGATCGTTTACACATTTCTCTTCTGGTTCACAGGAATGAATATTTTCTGTACATTCGTCGATATCCAAACAAGAATCGCCATTTAAGGAGGGCTTGTATCCAAGATCACAAACTATTTCTTTTTGACGATTTATTTCTTGTTGAGAATTCTCGGAAATTGTGGATCTTTCATGCACTTCTCTTGTATTTCTACACTCGAAACTACCAATTGTGTTGAGACAAACTGATTCTGGATCAGGACAGGAATTCACTGACTCTATGCATTCATCAATATCTGGAAATTAAAATTAAAGTAGGATAGGATAATTAATTTTTTGAGTCTTCCGGAATAGGAACGTATTATTGAGAAAAAGCCGGGTGACCACTAACAGGAAAAACCGGGAATTAGCTTGGAATTTTGAAGATTTTTTTAACCCATCTTTTTGCGTTGAAAGTTAATTATTTTTATTTTCAACATTTACTTTTATATTTTTGATTCAGAATTAATTTTTTGTTGGTAAAACTTCTACTTTTTGACTGAAAATCCAACTATTTACGGTCGAAAACTCATTTTTGATATAAATAATCAACTTTTTTAAAAATTCATATAAAAATTCATATAAAATTCAATTGAAAATTAAGCTATTTGATTGAAAGTGAACTTTTTTGTTGAAAATTCAACTGTTTTGTAGAGAATTCACCTTTTGGTTTGAAAATTCAACAATTTGTTTCGCATTTTTTTTCTCGTGGCTTACACAATTTTTATTGGTTGAAAATTATATTCTTTTTTGGCAATTCGTCTTTTTGGTTTTAAAACTCATCTCGTTTTTTTTTAGAAATTTGATCTTTTTTGGTTAAAAATGTAACTGTTAGGCTTGAAATTAATCTGTTTTGGTAGAAAATTTTACTATTTTGTTGAAAATTTTCTTCTTTTTGATTAAATTTAACTGTTTTTTATTACATTTTTCGGTTGAAATATCAACTATGATATGTTTCGTTTCAAATTAATCTTTCTTTTGTTGTTGAATTTAACTTTTTTTTATGTGAAATGAAATTTTGTTGTTAAAATACCAATTATTACGAAAATTGAACCGTTTTATGGAACATTCATCTTTCTGGATAGAAAATCCGTCATTTTGAATTGAAAATTCATCCTTTGATATAAAAATCATCTTTTTTCGTTCACAATTTATCTTTTGTGGTTGAAAGTGAATTCTTTTTAATTGAAAAGTCTACTATTGTATTTGTATTCAAAACCCATCTCTTAATTAAAATTTCTATGGTTTGGTGGAAAATTTCATTATTTTGTTCAAAATTCAAGTATTTGACTAAAAATTCAACTTTTTTTGTGGAAAATTCGTCATTATGGATAGAAAATTCGTCTTTTGGTAGAAAAATGATCTTTTTTGGTAGTAAGCATTTTTTTATTTCCTGGAAAATTTTATTTTATTATTGAAAATTCAACTATTCGGTTAAAAAATCACTTTTTTGGTCCAAAATTCAACTGTTTTTATTTTTAAATTTGTTTTTTTAGATAGAAAATCCATTGTGATTGAAAGTTCAAATATTTTATTGTAAATTCCTCTTTTCGGGTTGAAATGGTAAATTTTTTTTAATTTGACTTTTTAGCTAGAAAACTCAACTCTTTTCTTTAAAATTAATCTTTTTTGCTGAAAAATGCATCTTTTTTTGTGAAAAATTGAATATTTTTCGAATTAAAATCTTAGGAATGATAACTGCATTAATTTTATTTGAAAAAAATTATTGCCCTATTATTTCCCTTTTTTCTAAATCACCTTATTCCTCTTTTTTCAGAGCATTTTGGCCCGTGAAGTCTAAAGTCACTTTACATCATATATTTTACCTCGGACTTATAACATTTGTAATTCTTTTCGAATTTTATATAAGAAGGCAATTAGTGTTGAATAATAATTATTATGAACGCTTTAAAAACATCAGAAAAAATTTAATTTTTAAGTGGGAAAACCGGGAAATAGCCTGTTTTTTTTAAATTTCAAGTGGCCGCCCTGAAAAGAAATTTCAGAAAGAAATAGAAAAGAAAGAAAAAGTACAAGAAATTGAGGTCTCATTATTTCATTGTTTACAGGGTGGCCGTTTTAGCCAAAGAAAAACATTTCCGGTCATTTTCGGTTTTTCTCCCGTTCGCGAATATTTTTCACGGATCAATAAAATTTAAAAAATCGCAATCTAAAGCTAAACGTTTTTCTATTTGAAGCAATAAAAACTGAGCTGTAAATTAAATCACTCAAGGTGGAACTTTAAAATTTCTAAAATTTAAAAGTTTTTATATTACAAAATGTTGTAAGTTAAATCATTTTCATTTTAAATAGTTTTAAAATTTAATTTAAAAATTTTAAAATACCTATCTACATGATGTTTTACCTTTTTCAATTTTAAATCATTTTAAACTTTTTCCAGAGTTTATAAGCATCTTTTCTAATGATTCGAATTTTTTCTAAAGGTGTTCCTACAATTTTATTTTAAATCCTGCCAAATTAAAAAAATTTCTTTAAAATCTCTCACATTCATTTTTGATAATTTTGTAAATCTTTCTAAATTTTCTTCAATATTTTCTTAAACTTAATTTTTCAAATAAAAAATCATTTTCAATTTTCCAACTAAATATTTTTTATTCTTCTGAAGCCTTTCAAAATTCTTAAAAAGCTTCTAAATTTTTCGTTCGAAATCTGCCATAATCTATATTTTGTTTTAAATTAAGCCGTGGGCTATTTGCACCGAAATTTTGGTACGAATAGCCGGATTTTGTCAGAACATTTAGACACTTCTTTTAAATTATTTTTTTTACCTTCTAAATATCTCTTTGATTTACTCCATTTAAAAAAATAATAAGTATTTTATTGTTATTTTTACATGGAAATTCAACAATTTGAGTTACAAATTAAATTCTTTTAAATAACAAAATTAAAATTGTAACTTTTAAAGTTTAGTGTTTTTATTTAGTTTCGAATGTTCAATATATAATTACAACTTTTAAATGAACAGTCAGCTATTTTTAAATATTAAGTAAATGTTCTTTTTCTTAATTGAAAGATTTTAAATTGAATGGTCAAAAGATGGAATATTTTCGACTGAAATAATATTTCAAATTGAATAAATGCCTTTAATTATTAATATATTAATTTGAAGTTATTTTAGATTTAAAAATAGTTTATAAAGCTTCAATTGGTTGTTTAAATTTATTTAACTAATAAGACATTCCAAATGAAACAGTTTAATTTTTAACGTTAAAATCTGCAAATTTGAAAATTGTAAATTGATTCCGAATCGCCTTGTAAAATCAATTATTATTTAGTTTTAAATCTTAAAACTCTTTCAATTAAAATTTACGCTTAAAAATTAAAATGTAAAATATATAAAGTGACAGATTTTCGAATTACGAATTCTAAACTGAATGATAACATAATTGAAAAATATAACAATTTAACTATTTCTTTAAAAAACCGGTTGAAACCAAAGTTCGACTTTTTTCTAGAAATTTGCAAAATTCCGGGCCAAAAAATAAATTCCTGGCCAAAAAATAAATTCCTGGCCAAAAAATAAATTCCCGGTTATTTTCCGGTTTTCCCGGTTTCACGGTCCAGCGGCCACCCTGCTTTAGTTACTTACATGCTTTGAGTTTAGAGTTGCATGCTGCAATATTTATGGGACTTTTCTTTCTAGCCAGTCGACTACTAAAGAAGAACTGAAGTTTCTCACATGTCCATGCAAAAAAGAGCAGCTTAACGCTACATTTGGGCAAAGATTTTCTTTTTTCTCCGGGTCTGGAAGTATTTTTATATATCATTCCAGTCCTGAATTGCTTTTATTAGGGTTAGTTATCAGATTGAAAAATTATTAGAAAAGTATACCCACAATGATAAAAATGCAGAACCACATTTTTATTTTATAAATAAATTAGTCATTAGAATATTGTTATTGCATTTTTGTTGCAGTAAATATTTGTAAAAGTGTGTCCAATTATTATTATTATACTTACCAACACAAGAACTCAGATTAGCACTAAACCCGAAACCATTTTTGCATTTAATTTCACAATCGTAACTGCCTTCGGTGTTTTTGCACAGTTCCATTTCCGGCATGCAATTATGAAATCCTTCAGCACATTCGTCGATATCTATTTGGCAGATAAAAATATTTAAAATGTTACAATTCTGTACTGAACTTTTTTTCTACTTTGATACTTGATTATTATTAATTTATTTGTGGAGAATAATACAACCAAGTTTGTGGAAAAATTAATACAAAAAAGTTTACTAAAAAATAAGTTATTTATCGGGGCTACAATGTTATATTATAAATTAATTTTTTTAACTTGGATTTGCGAAAATTGAAGAAATCTGAAAAAATGATAATACCTGTGCACTTGTTGGTCTCTCGCTGGAATTTGAATCCTGAAGGGCAATCTGTAGGATTTTGTGAATTGTGACAAATAAAACTGCCTTGCATATTAACGCAAATATGACCTTCTTCGGAGCAAACGCCCGGAATTTCGACGCATTCGTCTATGTCTGAAAATTCATAATGTCATTTTTTTCAATTTGCTTTTTCCTTACAAAGATGTTATTTCTCTATTATTTATCTTCAATTGAAACTTGAATATTTAGGAATCAAAGCACTTTTAAATCTGAATATTAAAAAAAAAATTTATTGAATGTTGGACTTTTTTGATACTTTAAAACTGAAATTGATTAAATTTGGGTTCTTATATGCTTGGTTAGATTACACTTTACCTTTTGTGGAATTTGAATTCACTTGAATTTTTATATATATATGTGTAAATTAAAATACTTTTTTAATTTGTATATATTAAAATTTGATAATTTTAAAATTACATATCATTTAATATGAAATTATCAAAATGTGAATTTTTCGTAATTTAAATGCTTGTAAATAAGTTCTTAACTCAATCATTATTAAATTAATACATTAAACAATTTGATAAAATCGGTTTGAAATCTAGTGTACGAGTACAAGCCATATTTTTGTGAATTCTTTGAAATCCTGATGAAATCTATGAAATATTTGAAACCTTTCGAATTCTCTGAAATCTTTGAAAATTCATTAATTTATTTCATTAAAAATAGGATCGTGTAAAATCTTTAAAAATTCTTGTGAAATATTTTGAAATATTTGAATTTTTTGTAAAGATGTTAGAAATGTTTGTGAAAATCTTTTAAATCTTTATGAAAACTTTCGAAATCTTTGTAACAACTTTAAAATAGTTGTGAAACCTTTTAACAATGTAAAGTTTGTTGAAATATTTAAAATCTTTTGGAATCTGTGAAATTTTCAAAATCATTCTAAAACCTGTAAATTATTTGTGAAATCTTTGACATTTTTGTGAACTCTTTGAAATCTTTGTGAAATAATTAATTTTTTTTTTAATTTCTGTGATACCTGTAAAATCTTTGTTGCGTCACTGAAATCTTTAAATTCTTTATTAAATGTTTCTAAATGTATTTATTTATTTTATTAAAAATCAGATCATTTAAATTTTTGAAACTTTCCTGAAATCTGTAAAAAATATTTGTGAAATCATTGTAAAAACCTTTAAAATCTCTGAAACGTTTTTGAAATTTGTAAAATTTTCGAAATTTCTGAAGTCTTTGTATAATCGTTGTGAAATCTTTTGAAATTTTTGAAACCTTTGTGAAATGTTTGAAACCTTTAAAATCATTAGCAGTTTTTTTTTAATTTCTGTGAAAACTTAAAAATCTTTGTTTCGCAATTTAATTCTTTGAATTCTTTATGAAATGTTTTAAATTTTACTATTTTATTTGATTAAAAATGGGATCTTCTGAATTCTTTAAAAATCTTTGTAAAATATTTCAAAGATTCGAATTCTTTGTGAAGATGTTTGAAACCTTCCTTAAATTTTGTGAAATCTTTAATTTTTTTGTGAAATTTGTAAAAAAATTTGAATTATTTAAAAAACGCTTTAATCTTTGTGAAATATTTGTAAACACATTTAAAATCTTTGAAAAATCTTAAAAACCTGTAAAATTTTCGAAATATTTGTAAAACCTTTAAAATATTAGTGAAGTCTTTAAACTTTTTGTAAAGTTTGTTCAAATCTTTGAAGTTTTTGTACAATCATTGGGATATATTTTGGATTTTGGAAACCTTGATGAAATCACTGAAGTCTTTAAATTATATTTTTTTAATTGCTAATATAATTATATATAATATATAATATAATTTTAATATAATTATAATTTATTATAATTATAATAATATAATTTTTTTAAACTTCCGTGAAACCTTTCAAATCTTTGTGAAATCATTGAAAGATTTGAATTCTTTGTGAAAATATTTAAAATCCTTGTAAAATCTGTAAATTTTTTGAAATATTTGTAAACCCCCTTAAAATCTTTGTTAAATCTTTGTAAAATCCTTTAAAATCTTTATGGAAATCTTTGAAATTATTTTGAAATCTTTTAAATTTTCTAAATCTTTGTAAAACCTTTAAAATATTAGTCAAATCTTTGAAGTCTTTGTGAAGTTTATGTAAATCTTTGAAATCTTTGAAGTTTATATATAATTATTGTGATATCTTTTTGAAACCTTTGTGAAATAATTGAAATCTTTTTTTTTTTAATTTCGGAGAAATTCTAAAACTCTTTTGCATTTTTTTTTAAATTTCAGTGATGTTTAAGATCCGCCTGAAATCTGTGAAATCTTTATTTTCCTTCCGCAATCTATGACGTTTTAAAATCTTTGTAAAAACCTTTGAAAATCTTTGTGAAATATTTTGAAATTATTTGGAATCTTTGAAACTTTTCAGAAATTTTTGAATTCTTTGTGAAATGTTTTGGAATTTATTAATGTATTCATTAATTTATTTTATTAAAAATTATATTTTCTGATTTCTTAAAAATCTTTGTGAAATATTTTGAAAGATTTGAATTCTTTGTGAAGATGTTTGAAATCTTCTTGAAAACTGTGGAATCTTTTTTTCATTCTAAATTCTGTGCATTTTTTAAAATCTTTATAAAAAACTCGAAAATCTTTGAAATATTTGTGATATCTTTTGAAATTTTAGTGAAAAGTTTGAAGTTTTTTTTACATTCTGTGAAACCTTTAAAATCTTTGTGAAATCTTTGAAATTTTTGTTAAAATCTCTGAAATAATTTAATTCTTTGTGAAATGTTTTGGAATTGATTAATTTATTCAATAATTTATTTGATTCAAATGATATCTTCTGATATCTTAAAAATCTTTGTGAAATGTTTTGAAAGAATTTAATTCTTTGTGAAAATGTTGGAAATCTTCCTGAATCTGTGAAATCTTTAATTTCCTTCTAAAGTATATGAAATTTTTGAAATCTTGATAAAAAAAACTCGAAAATCTTTGAAATGTTTGTGAAATCTTTTGAAATTTTAGTGAAATCTTTGAAATCGTTTGTATTTCTGTGAAACCTTTAAAATCTTTGTGAAATATTTGAAAATTTTTTATAAATCTGTGAAAACATTTAATACCTTGTGAAATGTTTTGGAATCGATTAATTTATTCAATAATTTATTTGATTAAAAATTATATCTTCTGATATCTTAAAAACCTTGGGGAAATGTTTCGAAAGATTTGAATTCTTTGTGGAGATGTTTGAAATCCGCCTGAAATCTTTAATTTTCTTCTAAAATCTGTGAAATTGTTTAAATCTTTATAAAAACCTCGAAAATCTTCGAAATCTTTGTGAAATAAAATGAAATATTTTGAAATTCTTTGTGAAATCTTTTGAAATTTTAGTGAAATCTTTGAAGTTTTTTTTATTTCTGTGCAAAATTTAAAATCTTTGTGAAATCTTTGTAATTTTTTAAAAAATCTCTGAAATCATTTAATTCCTTGTGAAATGTTTTGGAATTGATTAATTTATTCAATAATTTATTTGATTAAAAATTATATCTTCTGATATCTTAAAAATCTTTGTGAAATGTTTTGAAAGAATTTAATTCCTTGTGAAAATGTTAGAAATCTTCCTGAAATCTGTGAAATCTTTAATTTCCTTCTAAAATATGTGAAATTGGTTAAATCTTTATAAAAACCTCGAAAGTCTTCGAAATCTTTGTCAAATCTTTTGAAATCTTTAGAAATTTTAGTGAAAACTTTGTAGTTTTTTTTACATTCTGTGAAACCTTTAAAATCTTTGTGAAATCTTTGAAATTTTTTAAAAAATCTCTGAAATCATTTAATTCTTTGTGAAATGTTTTTGAATTGATTAATTTATTCATAAATTTATTTGATTAAAAATTATATCTTCTGATATCTTTAAAATCTTTGCGAAATGTTTCGAAAGATTTGAATTCTTTGTGAAGATGTTTTAAATCCGCCTGAAACCTGTGAAATCTTTATAAAAACCTTGAAAATCTTTATGAAATCTTTGTGAAATTTTAGTGAAATCTGTTGAAATCTTTTGAAACAATGAAATCTGGTGTACAATCAAAAGTCGAGTGTTCAATTAACCCCTCACATTTTGATACTCCACATACCAAGACAATCTTCCGTCGAGTGATCCCAGTGATAACCAGGCTGACATTTTAGACTCTTGTCCTCGGCTCTGGATCCGCTATGAGGATTTTCCGTATCAAAGACACACAAGTAAGATCCTATTGTGTTTTGACACTCTCCTGAACAAGGATTCTCTTCGCATTCGTCGACGTCTGATCGTGCGTAAGGAGGTTCGAGCCAAGTCGCATGATCACAGGCACAATAAGCAGACGGCACAGAAAGCAATAGCAGGTCAAAGATTTTGCTTTTGCAAAACAGCAGCATCCAGCATATCCAATATCAAATGCAATACGTACCATCACAGGCTTGGGATTTGGAATTGTAGCGATAGCCAGCAGGACACCTATAAGGAGAAGATCCATTATCTTGAATTGGTGTCGTCGTTTTTTCCGTTTTTCCCGTTTTTCCCGTTTTCCCGCTTGTAGTTGAAGCAGGGCTGCAGGAATGACCATCATCTGCAAGCTCATACCCAGGATTGCAGCTGCAAACCACAGCTAGGCCTGTATCCGTACAATTTTGTTCGCAGGGGTTGCTACTTGTGTTGCATCTTGAAAAGAGAATGGTCCAATTTTACGAAAATATTGCATTTTCAACAAAAATATCAATTTTTAAACAAGAAGATTGATTTTCTACTAAAAAAGATTGTTTTTCAAGCAAATACACGATTTCTTAACCAAATAGATTAATTTTCAACGAAAAATGATATTTCAACCAAAAGATTTTAATTTGAAATAAAAAACGATTTAATTCGACAAAAGCAGACGAATTTTCAATAAAAATAGTTGAATGCCCAACCCAAAGCAACGAATTTTCCACAAGAAAATTGAATTTTCAGCCCTAAAAAATATGAATTTTTAACTAAATAGTTCATTTTCAAGCAAATAGTGGAATTTGCAACAAAAAGGTCGAGTTTCTTACCAAATAGTTGAATTTTGTACCAGAATAGTTGAATTTTCAAGCCAAAAAGACCAATTTTCAACAAAAAACTTAATATTTAACCAATTATTTAAATTTTTTTACAAAATTCTTAAAATATGAAGTTGCAAACCAAAAGAAAAATGTTATACAAATATAATTAGAATTTTCAGCCTCGAGATATAAATTTTTAACAAAAAAGTTCATTCTCTATACCAAATGGTTGAATTTCCCTTAAAAATAGTTGAATTTTCAACTAAACAGGATCGCCTTTCAACAAAATTGTGGAATAATTTACAAAATAATTCAATTTTTAATTACAAATGGTGATTTTTTAGCAAATAATATAATTGCTAGTTGTGTTGCATCTTAAAAAGAAAATTGTGCAATTTTACGAACCATTTCAAAGTATAAGGGGATTTGGGGTGATTTTTTTAGGATACTAGGATAATAATAGGGTAATACATTTTTTTTAAATGAAATTATTGCAGATATATTCAATTCAATTGGTAAAGTTTCCAAATACTAAGTTTTCGAATCGAAATATATTGAATTTTAAACAGAAATATGAATTTTCAAACAATAAGATTAATTCTATACCAAAAAATATGTTTTTTTTTTCAAGTAAATACATGATTTTTTAACCAAATAGATAAATTTTTGAATGAAAAAGACAAATTTTTAACCAGAATTCAATTTTTCAACAATGAAAGATTTGAAGTCAATATTAAAACAAAACTTTTATCAATAATCTTTCATTTTCAAACCAAAAATACTAACTTTCCACAAAACAGTTGAGTTTTCAGCCAAAATAGTTGAATGTTCAACAAAAAGAGACGCATTTTCTACAAGAAAATTGCATTTTCCACCAATTAACTTAAATTTTTAATCTCAAAAAACTCATTTTCTACAACAAAAAGAAAATTTTAATCCGAAAATATGAATTTTTAACAAAAAAATTAATCTTCAACTCGATAGTTGATTTTTTGTTTCAAAATGGTTACGTTTTTAAGTCAAAAAGACAATTTTTATACTCAACATTCGAATTTTCAACCGGACACTATGAATTTTCCAATAAAAAGTTTATTTTCAAGCAACTAGTTGAATTTGCAATCAAATTGTTAATTAATTTTTTTACCAAATTGTTAAATTTTCTAGTCAAAAAGACGAATTTTCTACAAAACATTTGAATTTTCAAAAAAAATTTAATTTTCAAGCAAATAGTTAAATGTGCAAGCAAATAGTTGAATTTTCAACCGAAAATGATGAATCTTCAAGAAAACACTTACACTTTCAACTAAAATGGATGGCCTTTAAGAAAAAAATTTTTCCAAAATACAAAATTTCTACTAAACAGATGAATTTTCAAACAGAATAGGTTAATTTTTAACAAAAAAGTTCATTTTCAACCATATGGTTGAATTTTCTTCAAAAATAGTTAAATTTTCAACTAAAAAGGATCGCCTTTTAACAAAATTGTGGTTGCATCTTAAAAAGAGAATGGTGCCATTTTACGAAACATTTCAACGTATAGGGGGGATTTAAGGTGATTTTTACAAAAATAGGATAAGAATAGCGGAATCCATTTTTTTTTAAAATAAAACTAATGTTGTTATTATATCTAATTAGATTTGTCAGGCTTTTAATTACTAAGATTTCGAGTCAAAATACCATGAATTTTTAAACAAGAAAATTAATTTTCTACCAAGAAAGATGACTTTTGAAGAAAATGCATGATTTTTTAACCAAATACATGAATTTTCAACAAAGAAAGATGAATTCTTAACGAAAAATGTAATAGATGATATTTCTACCAAAAAACTCAATTTAAAATAATAAAACAATTTGAATTTTTAAATGAAAATGTGAATTTTCTATTCAATTCTTATATTTTCAAGTCAAAAGGTGAATCTTCTACAAAATAGTTGAGTTTTCAACTAAAAAATATGAATTTGCAACCAAGTACTTGCATTTTTAATCTCAAATAACCAATTTTCAACCGAGTAGTGGATTTGTCTACAAAATTGTTAAATTTTTAAACCAAAAAGACCAATTTTCTACACGAAATATGAATTTTCAGCCCTAAAATATGAATTTTTAACCAAAAAAGTTAATTTGGAAGCAAATATTTGAATTTTCAACTAAGTGCCTATATGTGTCATTTTTAATAAAAAAGTTTAAAAATATTAATTTTTCAACAATATAGTTAATTTTTCAAACAAATGACCGAATATTTATACAAACAGAATTAAACTTCAACCAAATGATCTTACAAGATTACAATTTTGGTAAAAAATATGATTTTTTACTCGAAAAGGGCGAATTTTTGACCAGAAAGAAAGGACTTTTCAACAAAATAGTAGATTTTTCAACAAAATAATAGAATTATCAATCAAGTAGTTCATTTTTCTACTAAATTGTTAAATTTTCAAGCCAAAAAGACGAATTTTATACAAAACTTATAAATTTTAACCACAGAAATATAAATTTTAAACGAAAAACTTACTTTTCAACCAAATAGTTGTATTTTTAAGGCTAATAGTTGAATTTTCCACATAAATAGTAGAATTCTCAACTAAAAAGGATCGCCTCTTAACAAAATTGTGGAAATTTTTAGAAAATATTTAAATTTAAATAAAAATATAATTGTAGACTTGTAAACCAAAAAAGATCAATTTGAAACCAAAAAGATTAAACTTTAACGGAAAAGAATTAATTTTCTATAAAAAAAATTGTTTAAATACTTTTAAATTTTCGGGAAAAAAATATTAACTTTTCAACAGAATAATTAAATTTGCCGTTGCATTTCCAACAAAATAGTTGAATTTTTTTAGCCAGAGACAAATTGTTTCGAAGAAAATCGAATTTTTAACAAAACCGTTTATTTTCAACCAAGAAAGGTGAATTTACGACCAAGAAACAAACGACTTTTTAAGAAAATAGTGGATTTTTTTACAAAATAATAAAAGGACTAAAAGAGATGACTTTTGAAGGAATAATATAACAGTAAACTCTCCAACCAACAAGAATGATCTTTTAACCAAAAAAGGTTGGATTTTCTTATAGGGTTCTAATAATTCAGTTAGAATTTAAGCAGAAAACCGGCAAAAAGTTGAAAGTTTTTTGAAAAAATTAGGAAAAAGATAAATTTGTCTTTAAAACAGAATAAAAAAGAGGATATTTTTAAGAAAGAGGGAAAAGGGTGAATAGGAGAAATAGTGTAAATTCTACAAAGAATCTGAAAAAATATTGATATAAGTTTGAGACCAATATCTCTAACAGCTTAGTGGTAAGAGCACTCGACCGGCAATCGAAAAGATCCTTTTTCAGAAAAAATTTTATGTGTAAATTCTGTTATATAAAAACTATTCAAAATATTTTTACCTGTCGGCTGTAGTATTTTGTTTGCAAGTTTTTCCATCTTCTAAAAGAGTGTAACCCTCGCTACAGGCGCAGCGATAAGAGCCAGGAGTTGGTACACATATGTCAGTGCAAAGCATGCCTCTCAGAAGCTTGCAGATGTCGTCGTGCTCTAGACAATAACAAAGATTTTTTTCAACACGTCTTTTCAACGTTAAACATGGATGAAAAACATTTGTGAAACTTTATTAATAGAATACAGGTTCTAAATTGAATCTCATAAAATAAGAATTATACAAATTTGAAATTTAGGGGGGGGGGGGGAGTCGATACAATTGGTTACGGGTTATTTTTTAAAATTTGCCAAAAAATTCTCACGAAGATGATCTTTTTAGTTATAAATTTTATTATTTAGTTGAAAATTTAACTATTTGCTGTAGTTGAAAAATAGGCCATTTCGTAGAAAATTTACTTTTTTATTCTAAAAAATTGAAATATTTTTTAGTGAAAATTCAACTCTTTTTTTGTTGAAAATTTGTCTTTTTGATTTAAAAATTCACCTGGTTTATTAGAATTGTTATTTTTCTTCGACAAAAATGCAACTCTTTGATTGAAAATTCTGGTGTTTTGTAGAAAATGTTCTTTTGTTTATATGTAATATTTTGGTGTTGAAAAGAGAACTAAAATCTTTTCTGGTTGAAAATTCAACTACTATATAAAAATATTTTTTTAAATTAAAAATTCATCCGTTTCAAGAGAAATTTGATCTTTCTTGGATAAGATTGCAACTGAATGGTTAAAAATTTACTATTTTGTTAAAATTTCATACTTTTTGCTCGAAAATTCGGTTTTGGTTAAAATTGAACTTTTTCGTGGAAAATTTACTTTTTGTTTAAAATTTATATCGTTGAAAAAGTGTTTTGTCTTGAAAATTTTATATTTTCATACTGAAAAGTCAACTAGAATTTGTGTTGGATTTATCGTAGAAACTTATTGCTTGTTTAAAAATTCATATTTTGAGCGTGAAAAGTCAACTGAAATCTTTTTTAATCTGTTTTAATTTATAATTTAACTACTTGGGTAAAAGTTAAACTACATTTTTAAAATTTTATTATTTTGATTGAAGGCTTGTGTCTTTGGTTCCAAATTAATTTATTATCTGAAAATTTACCTTCCATTATTTTAAGATTGATGTTTTTGAGTGGAAAATTATACTGTTGGCTTGAAGATTCAACAATTTAGATCAACTTTTATTTATTTCTTGAGTGAAAAATCTTTATTTGTTGAAAAGTCGTCTTTTTGGTTTCAAAATTATTTTTTTTGTATAAGTTTCATGTTTTTTATTGAAATATAAACTATGGAACTTTCTTGTTTAGAATTTATTATTTTAGATTGAAAATTCAACTATTATGTTAAAAATTTAATTATTTTCTTGAAAAATTCAAGTATTTTGTTAAAAAGTAATCGTTTATAGTAGAAAAGAGATTTTTCCCTGACCCTCCTTGAAAACGCGCCATTGCATGCACGTCGAGCAGGCATAATGTGGCCACTTACAGTCCAATGGCCTTCGCACATGCGTACATTGCCGCCGCGCCGGGCCAACATGAAACTTTACGCCCGCTATATATGCACAGCACCACGCAAGTGGGCCCTTCATCATAAAATATTTACGAAAGGGAAAAGTGGAAAATATTAAAAGGGGAAAGGGGAAAATAGTAAAGGGGGAAAGGGGAAAAGAAAATAGAAAACGGGGAAATGGAAAAAAAGAGAAAAAGCTAGACGGGAACTGGGAAAGTTTGAAAGGGGATAGGGGAAAGGGAAACAGAAAAAGGTAATAGGTCACAGGAAAAGAGATGAAGAAAATGATAAATCAGAAAGGGTGAAAAGTGAAAGGAAAAGGGGGAAATGGCAAAAAAGAAAAAGAGAAAAATAAAAGGGGAAAGGGAATAATTGGAAAAAGAACAAGGGTAAAGGGGATGGGAAAAGACGAAAGGGCGAAAGGGGAAACGGTAAAGGGGAATGGTGAAAAGGAAAATTGAAGGGGAAATGGTGAAAAATGGAAAGGGGAATAGAAAAAAGGAAAGGGGGAAATGGGAAAAATAGAAAAAAGTTGAGGGAAACTGGGAAAGGATAAAAAGAGGAAGGCAAAGCGCACCAGTAAAAGGGAATGGGGGAAAGAAAAAGAGAAG
>JAWWLR010000149.1:8953646-8964387 GCA_035041075.1 Acraspis erinacei | reverse complement strand
TATATGGAATTCTGAAAATCGAATCTGATATTCGTAATTAGCGACCCCAAAAACCCCCGAGTAGAGATTTGTGCAAAAAACGTATAGTTTCCAAAATTTCATTTCCGTCATATTGTGTTCGCCATTTTGAATTCCGAAAATTCGATGTCAAATTCATAAGCAGCGTCCCAGAAAACCTCCGAGTACAGGGTTGTGTGAAAATCGTCGAGTTTCATTTTATGTCTACCCTATTGGATCCTCCATTTCCCGAAGTTTATGTTTATTTGAGATCGGTGAAACGAGTTTTTTTATTGCAGTTCAACTATTCCGATCACTGTTGATCATAGTTAGGTTTAAGATCCAATACTCTTTTGTCTCGAAAAAAAATTATGAAATACAAAATTTCCGATTTTTCGGTACTTTTCTCTCAATTTGGCGCCATATTGCATTTTCTACTAGTTTGGAAATTTCTCTTTTTCAGTCATGAGAATGAGGCTTAAACATAAGTTAAAAAATTGTAGTTCTTGGTCGTTAATGGGTTAATCTCATTTCCTGCTTTACTTATTTTTGTGGTAAATAATTCCTAATTTTGCAAGATTCTAAATTCTCAAAAAGTTTTGAAATTGAATTTATTTACAAAAAATTACTGATGCATTCAAATGTTTTGTTTTGTAATTTCAGTGTTTGATCATTCTTAACTTAATGCATAGAACTAAGCGGAGAAAGAATCTTGAAAGGATGATGAGTCTAATATATAATATCCCTCTCAATTAGTTCTCAAGTAGACGCTACACATATATTGAATCATCAAATATGGGACCATCGAAATTAGGTCACCGAATTTAGTTCAATTTCAGGCGACGAAAATTTTTTTGTAGGTCATAATGACGTCCCATGACCCTGACACGTTTATTAAAACCGCCGCAAACAGTGTTCTTCTTTGTGAAAAAATTAAGCTTCACGTAGTAGACCCTCTTACTCAGTGCGCATCTCAGAGTTGAGGCTAATTAATATATTTTTTCCCCTTATACCACACAACAAAGGCGAGTTACCATCTGTGACAAGTTCCGCTTCTCTTTAAAAAATATCAACAAAGTTTGTTGCGATTATTAATCAGGGTGGCGATTCGGCGGACAATTTGAATTTCCCGCTTTTTCCGGGTCAAGTTTTTCAATTTTTCTGGTCAACTAAGAATAACTATATTCATATTTGCCGCAAAACGCAAACACTCACTTTAATTACTGGCGTTCATTCTCATCATGCTTTAAAACAGAAGAAAACATTGCAAAATTAATTAATTTTGAAGAAAAAATACTTCAAATTTCCAATAAAAAATATTAATCTTTTTACGAATAATGGAATAGTTAAACTTTCAGTTGCACAAATTAATTTTAAAAAACGGGGTTTCAACAAAATAGTTCAACTTTCAATCAAAAAGATGAATTTTTAACAAGAAGATTAATTCACAAATAAAAATTTTAATTTTCTACCAGAAAATACAATTTTTGAAAACAAAACTTTGATTTTTAACGAAATAATTGACTCAACAAAATAATAATAATTTCTACTAATTAAGATAAATTTTCACACAAAACTTAAATCATTAAATTTGAAGTTTAAAAAATTTATGTTCAATTACAACTATGAAATTTTCAGTTGGAATAAGTTAAATTTTCATTTAAAATAGTTGTACCAGAAGTCAGACATCTAAAAAAATTAGTTTTTCTATGATTTTCAAAATCAAAATATTATGAAAATTGTTCAAATTCACAAAAAAATATTAATTTTAACAATGTTTTTTGCAATTATTGCTTTTTGATAAATGACGGTTTATTTTTCAAGAAAACATTCTCTACAACTCTTTTTCCAATTTTAAAAAATAACTAAATAATATTAAAATACAATTATTTGTTTAAAAAATGTTTTCTTAACAAAAAATTGTTCTAACGATTTTACCCATAGAGAAATTTACTTTCAAAATTGGAAACAGTAGAATTGTAGAGAATGTTTTGAAATGACATCAGTTATAATATTTTCATTTTTAAAATCATAGAAAACTATTTTTTTGAGATATCTGAAGTTTTACACAACTTCTTTGAAAAAGTACTTTGAACAACAAAAAACTAACTTTGAAAAAATAGCTACATTTTCAAAAAAAAAAATGATGAATTTTTAAATGAAATATTGAATTCTTAACTAGAATAAACAAACTTTTGACAGAAAAGATTAATTTTCAACCAAAAGATTAATTTCTACAACAACAAAAAACAAACGAATTTTGAACTACAAAACATAACTTTTTTGACTAAAACTTGAATAATTAAATTTGTAGTAATAAAAAGAAAGTCCAACCAAAGAGATGAATTTTTAAGTAAAATTATGGAATATTCAACTGGAATAATAGTTACATTTTCAGTTAAAAAATATAATTTTTAAACAAATAAAAATCCAAGGGAAAAAGAAATTTTCCATCAAATAGCTCAGTTTTCAGCCAAAGAAATGAATTTTAAATTAAAAGGACGAAGCCTCAACCAAAAAATTAATTTTTAACAAAAGAGTTGAACTTTTAACCAAGTAATTTTATTTTCAACCTAAAAAATGAATTTTCAAATAAAATCATTAATATTTAACTGGAATACTTTAATTTTTAAACAAGAAGATTAACTTTCAATGAAAAAGATAATTTTATAAAAAAAAATCGATTTTTAAACAAGATACGTGAATTTTTTATTGAAATAAATGAGTTTTCAATTATAAAAGACCAATTTTTATTTAAATTGGTGAATTTTGAATTATAACAGATCAATTTTAAACTAAAAATAGGAAAGTTAAATTTTTAGTTAAAGAAAACAATTTGCAAACAAACTGATGAATTTTGAACTAAAATGATGAATCTGCAACTGGAATAATTGAATTTGGTGCCAAAAGGATGAACTTTCAACAGAATTAATTTAATTAGATTAATTTTCTCAAAAAGCAGACTTTTAAACAAAGTTTCAAACAAAAAAAAGAAACAGTGAATTAAATTTTGAACCAAAACAAATCTTTTCTAACAAAAGAGTTTAACTTCTAACCACGAAGTTGAATTTTTAACTAAAAAACGATGAATTCGTAACGAAAAATGTAACCAAATTTTCTATTATAATTCAGCAGTATTTCTTCTTTGAAATACTACTTCTACTCTAAAAAACTACATACTTGAAGTACTTTCATCATCTAAAATTGAGGAAAGGGAATTGAGAAAGGAATTTTAAGAAAAAAGTTTACTTTGAAACACGACAAGATGATTTTTTAGCCGAATATTGAAAAAAAATTATTTCCAAATAAATAGTTAAACTTTAAGTAAAATAAATGAATTGTCAACGAAACAGTTAAATTTTGAATCAAATACATATTTTAAAAAATACAAATAAATATATAGTAAATATAAATATTAAATTTTCAATCTACAAACATAATGAGAATAAAAAAATTAAACTTCAAACAAAAAAGTTTAATTTTCAATTTAAAAAGGATGAATTCTCAAGAGAATATATAATAGTTGAAATTACAACAAAAATATATTTTTGTTTTTAATTAAAAGCAGTTGAATTCAACCTAAAAAGACGAATTTTCATCTAAATATATCAATTTTCAACCACATACTTCAATTATCGATCAAAAAAAATTGAACAAAAAAAATACGAGAATTTTCAACAAGAAAGTTAATTTTTCATCAAAGATACGAATCTTTCATACAAAATATTCAATTTTAACAAAGTAGTTCAACTTTTAATCTAGTAAAACTCAAAAAATATATTAGTTGATATTTCAATCAAACAAAATTTTTTATTTTAAATAAAAAACGGTTGAATTCAAATAAATAAGGAAGATAAATAAGGTATTTTCAAAACAAAAGTTGAATTTGCTACCCGAAAATTTGAATTTTCAACAAAAACGTTTAGTTTCACACAAAAACGACGAATTTTCAACAAAAAAGTTGAATCACTAACCAAAACAAAATTTTTTAGAAAAACAACTACATTTTTAACAACAGAACAAGTCTACTAAAAGAGATGAATTTTCAACAAAACAACAAAAAAAAAACGAATTTTCAATCAAACTGATGAATCTTCTACTAAAACATTAATCTTTAACCAGTTAGTCAAACTTTTAACCAAGTAGTTGAATCTTCAACTAAAAATATTAAGATTTTAAATTGTTACTTTTTAGCAAAAGTTAAATTTTCAAAAAGTAATTAAATTTTGCACCCAATAGTATAATTTTAAATCTAAAAAGACGATTTTTTGTATAAATTACAAAAGTAATGTAAGTTTCAATATTTTCATAAAATTAAAATTAAATCTGATATAATAAACATTTCTCTCTCTCCTTGGGATCATTCTTTATGTAAAGTTCTATAAAATAGCACCAACTTATCACCATTATTATGAAATTTTTCGCTTACACGGTTCAACATGTATAGAAGTTGAAACCAAAATGTTGGAAAAATTTTAATATTTTTTCTGCTGAAAGAAATATTATTGTAAAATATGAAATAAGTTATCAGAGGTTTGCATAAAACTTATTTAAAGTATAGTATATATTAATTTTATTTGTATTATGTATTTATTTTTTTAAAGTGATATGTCTTCGGATTTTTCCAACTTTTTTGTATCAACAATAATTTTGAACTTTTAAAATAAAAATGGTTAAATTTTAAACGTTTTCAATTAAATAGCAGATTTAAATTAAATCCTAAAACACTTTCATTTTTTTAATATAAAATGCTTCCATTTTATTTAAAACTGCGAAACGATTAAAACTTTCTATTTTGAGTTGTTGTGACATTTTTTTAAACGTTTGAATTCTTTTAGTTTTGTGAATTCTTTTAAATTCTTCTGAAGCTTTATGTATTCTTTTGAATTGCAGTGCATTGTGTTTATTCTTTTGAAGTCTTATAAATTCTTTTTAATTGCTGTGCATTTTTTATACTTCTTGAATTCTTTTGAATTTTTTTATTCTTTTGAATTCTTTTAAATTCTGTTGAAGTGTTGTGAATTTTCTTATTCTTATGAAGTCTTGCGAATGCCTTTGAATTGTGGCCAATCTTTTTGATTTATTTTGAAGTCTTGTGAATTCATTTGAATGGTAGTAAATTTTTTTAGATCTTGTAAATTCTTTTTAATTGTTGTGAATTTGTTGATACTTTTAAATTCTTTTAAATAGCTGTGAAATTATTGTATTATCTTGAATTATTTTGAAGTGTTGTAAATTTGCATATTCTTTTGAATTCTTGTAAATTCTTTTCAACTTTGAATTCTGAAGTCTTGTGAATTATTTTGAAGTGCTGTGAACTTTTTTATTTTTTTGAAGTTGTGCGTATTCTTTTTCATTATTTTAAAGTCTTTTGAATTATTTTGAATTCTTTTTTTTTGTATTCTTCTAAATTCTTTTGAAGTGCTGTGAATTGTTTTAAATGAGATTCTTTCAAATTCTTTTGCATTATTTTCAGTTGCTTTAAATACCCTCAAACCCGTAAAAGGAAAAGAATAAATATGCATACATACAGTTGCTTTACATACTTTTTAATTGCTTTGAACTCTTTTAAAATACTATTATTTTTTTCTATTCTTATAGCTCAAAAAATATATTTTAAATTATTTTGAACTCTTGTATTATTTCCCATTCTTTTAAATGATTTCAAATTCTTTTAAATCCTTTTGATTTTCTTAATGTTGTTAAAATTCTTTTCAGTTCTATTATATTATTTTGAATTCTGTTAAATTGTTTTTAATTCTTGACATTATTTATAATTCCTTTAAGTATTAAAATTTTTTAAATTATTTAATTCTTTTCAATTTTCTAATATTATTTTTTAATAATATCTTAAATCTTTTGAATCCTCTTCATTTCTATTCAATTTTTTTATTTCTATTCAATCGTTTTGAATTCTTTACAATTTTTTTCAATTTTTCGGAATTCTTTTAAAGTGCATTAAATTATTTAAAATTCGTTTGAATTGTTTTTGAAATTCTTTTGATTTATTTTAATTTTCTCACATTATTTTCAATTCTTTTGAATTCTCTTCAATTCTTTCAAACTGTATGTATTTATAATGATTAATCAGTTCTAAATTGAAAATTTTCAAAATTTATAATCATTTAAGATTAAAATAATTAAAAACTGTCAGTTTATGAAGTGTTTCAAACTATTATATTTTTAATTAGTCTTAATAATCGATCAACTTTAAATCTAAAATGTTGATAATTGCATAAGTCAAATCAAATCCAATTAAAGAACCTTCAGTAAATGTAAATCATTTTTTAATGTCAGCGTGCTATTATATAAAAAAGCCACACAACCCGGTAGTTTAATTAAAAAATTTAAAATTATTTTAAAATCATTTTTTTTTTATATTTTAGTTTAAACGCCTTTTAATTTTCCGATCAATTGAAAAGCTTAACAATTTTTGCTTCAAGTTTCCTACTTTGAATGCTGAGATTTTTTAATTTCCAACTTGTACCACTTTTGAAAGTTCGAAAACGATTATTTCAATTGAAAAAATTTTAAAGTGTCAAGCATCATTTTTATCCTTTGGAATTATTTTTAATTCAAAAGGATTAATTCGTTTGAAGTGCTGCGAATTGTTTGAAACAATTTTTTAATTATTTTGCAGTATTTTCAGTTGCTTTGAATTCTTTTGAAATGCTGTGCATTCTTTTCTCTTCTTTTAAATTAAAAAAATATTCTTTTCGAATCTTGAATTATTTTCCATTTTTCAGATTGTTTCACATTCTTTTCAATTTTTGATATATATATATATATATATATATATATATATATATATATTTACGCTTTTCAATTATTTTAAATTATATCCAATTGTTTTCAATTCTTTGCATTGTTTTTATTTCCTTCAATTACTTCCATTTTTTTAATTATTTTCAATTTTTTAATATTCTTCATTCTTTTTAATCCTCTTCATTTCTATTCAATTCTTTCGATTTCTTTTAATTCTTTTCGATTCTTTTAAATTATTATGAATGCTTTTGAATTCTTTACAATTTTTCAATTCTTCTGAATTCTTCGCAATTCTTTTAAATTACATTACTTAAAATTCTTTTGAATTGTTTTTTGTAGATTCTTTTGAACTTTTTTGACTTCTTTCCAATTATTATTATTAAAATATTTAAAAATGGTCAGTTTATGAAGTGTTTCAAACTATTATATTTCGAATTAAAGTCTTAAGGACTGATCAATTTGAAATATAAAATTTTCCAAACGTTTAAACGCCTTTGGATTTCCCGGTTAATGAAAAATCTTAAAAAGTTTTGCTTCAAGTTTCCGAATTTGGATGCTGAGATTTTTTAATTTCCGACTTATACCACTTTTGAAATTTTGAAAACGATTATTTCAATTGAAAATATTTTAAAGTAATAGGTATTTTGCATTTTAATTATTATGGAAATAAAATATCATGTTTAAATGTTTTTTTAATACTTTTGAATTGTGACATTTTTGTATTTTCTTTCATTCTTTTGAAGTGTTGTGAATTTTTGTATTCTTTTGAAGTAGTGTGTATTCTTGTAAATTTTGGTCAATCATTTTTATTCTTTTGAATTAATTTTTAGTCCTGTGAATTCTTTTAAATTGTTGTAAATTTTGTTTATTCTTCTTAATTCGTTTCAAGTGCTGCGAATTGTTTAAAAATGATTTTGCAGAATTTTAAGTTGCTTTGAATTATTTTCTATTCTTTTAATTAAAAAAAACACAAGATTTTCTAATCTTGAATTATTTTCCATTCTTTTAGATTGTTTCAAATTCTTTTATATTATTTTAAATTATATTCAATTGCTTTCAATTCTTTGGATTATTTTTATTTACTTCAATTCTTTTCAATTTTTTAATATTCTTAATTCTTTTTAATCCTCTTCATTTCTATTCAATTCTTTCGATTTCTTTTAATTATGTTCGATTCATTTAAATTAGTATGAATTCTTTTGATTTCTTTTCAATCGTTTTGAATTCTTCACAATTTTTTCAATTCTTCAGAATTCTTCGCAATTCATTTAAATTAAATTATGTTATTTAAAATTCTTTTCATTTCTTTCCAATTATTATTATTAAAATATTTAAAAATGGTCACTTTATGAAGTGTTTGAAACTATTATATTTTGAATTAAAGTCATAATGATTGATCAATATAAAATATAAAATTTTCAAAACGTTTAAACGCCTTTGAATTTCCCGGTTCATGAAAAAGCTTAAAAAGTTTTGCTTCAAGTTTCCTAATTTGAATGCTGAAATTTTTTAATTTTCAACTTATACCACTTTTGAAATTTCGAAAACGATTATTTCAATTCAATAGGCTTTAAAGCGTAATAAGAAGTATGCATTTTAATTATTATGGAAATAAAATATCATGTGTTTAAATGTTTTTGTTATACTTTTGAATTGTGATATTTTGGTATTATCATGGATTCTTTTGAAGCGCTGTGAATTTTTTTTATTCTTTTGAAGTCGTGTGTATTCTTTTGAATTTTGGTCAATCATTTTTATTTTTTTGAATTATTTTTTAGTCCTGTAAATTCTTTTAAATTGTTGTAAATTTTGTTTATTCTTCTTAATTCGTTTTAAGTTCTGGGAATTGTTTTCAATTATTTTGCAGTATTTTCAGTTGCTTTGAATACTTTACAATTGCTTTGAATTCTTTTGAAATACTGTGAATTCTTTTCTATTCTTTTAATTTAAAAAAAAAAAAAAAATTTTCGAATCTTGAATTATTTTCCATTCTTTTAGATTGTTTCAATTCTTTGGATTATTTTTATTTCCTTCAATTCTTTAATATTCTTAATTCTTCTTAATCCTCTTCATTTCTATTCAATTCTTTCGATTTCTTTTCATTCTTTTCCATTTTTTAAAATTATTATGAATTCTTTTGATTTCTTTTCAATCCTTTTGAATTCTTCACAATTTTTTCAATACTTCAGAATTCTTAGCAATTATTTTAAATTAAATGACATTATTTAAAATTCTTTTGACTTGTTTTTTTTAGATTCTTTCGAACTGTTTTGATTTCTTTCCAATCTTATCTTAAATCTAAAATTTTGAAAACGTTTAAACGCCTGTTTATTTCCCGGTTAATGAAAAAGCCTAAAAAGTTTTGCTTCAAGTTTCCGAATTTGAATGCTGAGATTTTTTAATTTCCAACTTGCACCTCTTTTGAAATTTCGAAAACAATTATTTCAATTGAATAGGCTTTAAAGCGTAATTACAAGTGTGCATTTTAATTATTATGAAAATAAAATATCACATGTTTAAAGATAAACTAAAAGGATCAAAAAATAAATTTCTATCTCGTATATACTTGAAATTGACAACTTTATTTTTACGATTTGTCTATTTAACACAAGTGCGTCGTAATCGATAAGTTAAAAACTGTAAATGCTTCTCGGCATTTCAGCTCCCTGACATTTCAAATTTTTCATATTAAATGCTAGTTTAACTTTTCAAGTAAAAATTTATTTTGAGAAATGACGATGATGAACATGTAAAAAAAGAAATGGTCCGACGTACGTCTGTCGATATCACTAAATTATAAGAATAATAATTACTCTGTTACGCGGTAGTTGATGAATTTCTTACGTGAAATACAGAAAGATGAATTGTGGAAGAACGAGGCACGCGGCAATTGTGCGACACCGAACTGTCGAAATTAACAAACAAAAATCTCTCATCTTTATACTTTATATACCAGATACTTGAAATTCGAAAACATTGAGAGAGAAAAAAAACAACATTATGCCCAATCGCTATTTACCCTATTTACAAATTCTTCTTGCAAAAAAAAGGCATTTAAAAATATCAGAAAACACGACAACGCACTGAGATTCTCATTAAAATATCGTACATACACCATCTCCAATCACCAAAAAAGATCGTCTATACACAAGTTTGTGACCTAAAAAGCAAATAATTCATTGTATGCAAGTATCTACATTTTACTCGATCCAGAAAAGAAAGCTGCCCCTCAATAAATAAAAAAAGTTTTCTTCAAGTCACTTTGCTTAAAAAATCCTCTCCGATTCCTGATTTTCTTCTTCTCCTCCTTCTTCTTCTTCTTGTTTTTCTACAAAAAGTCCGCAGGGTTCAAATTTTGACGATAACGTGTCACAATTCCGACTAATTCAAAATCCAAATTTTACAAACATATTGTCCGAGTATCGTAACACGTTAATCTTGGTGCTTCGTTTGAACCTTGCGGATCTCTCGACAATCTCACTCTTCACATTTTATATCAGGGAAAAAGAGCCTCGTGTGAAATACCAGAGGTGGTAATCGTTTAACTATATTCGCGCACAACGCTCGGTTTCATTCGGTGGAAAAAATCAATTCTCGAGATTCAGTTTTTCGTCGCATTTAGAAATTGCCAGTTGTGCCTCGTTCGGGGATATTTGATTTTTGTCCATTTCTGTGCACAGCAATGGGTCAATGGAACTCCTGCTTGATGTCTCCACTTACATCTATTGTATTTTTAATATAATTATTATTATTATATATATATATATAAAATGACTCCAGGCAGGTGTTTGTAATTGCGCGCGAAAAACCTTACTCTACATTTCTCTGCGAGAATGTTTCCGTTTCTTATATATTGTTCTTTCGAAATGTTTGCCGGTTGTTCGGTACCATAGGGTTTACCTTTGTCTCTATTCAGGCTCTTCACCGTCTGAAACAATTGAGAAAACGGGAACATTTTTTTCATCGCTTTTTCTTTCAA
>JAWWLR010000149.1:8935047-8950752 GCA_035041075.1 Acraspis erinacei | reverse complement strand
TTTATTTTCTAACAAAAAAGGCGAATTTGCAACAAAATACGTCAATTTTTAACTATACAGTTGAATTTTTATCTAAAAATTATCAATTTTCTACAAGAAATGGAATAGTTAATTTTTCAGTAAAAAAAAAATTAATTTTCAAGAAAAAATACATACAGAAAAAATTATTTTAAACCAAAGAGACGGATCTTCAACTAATAAAATTATATATTTTTTTTAATTTTAAAAAGGCGAATTTACAACAAAATAAATCAATTTTTAACTAAACAGTTGAATTTTTATCTACAAACTATCAAATTTGGACGAAAAGTGGAATAGTTAAGTTTTCCGTTTAAAAAATTGATTTTCAAAAAAAAAAATACACACAGAAAAAATTATTTTTAACTAAAGAGACGGATCATCAACTAATAAAATGATATTTTTTAACAAACTATAAAAAGGCCAATTTACAACCAAATAAATCAATTTTTAACTATACAGTTGAATTTTTATCTAAAAATTATCAATTTTCTACGAGCAATGGAACAGTTAATTTTTCAGTTAAAAAAATTAATTTTCAAGAAAAAATACATACAGAAAAAATTATTTTAAAACAGAGAGACGGATCTTCACCTAGTAAAATTATATTTTTTAACAAACTAGTTTAACTTTAACCAAGCAGCTGAATTTTCAAACAAGAAGATTAATTTTCTATAAAAAAACGACGACTTTACAACAAAATACATCAATTTTAAACTGAGATCAATAAAACATCAACTAATAAAATTAATTTTTGTCAAATTAGTTTAACTTTCAACCAAGTAGATGAATTTTCAAACAAGAAGATTTATTTTCTACCAAAAAAGGCGAATTTACAACGAAATACGTCAATTTTTAACGAAACAGTTGAATTTTTATCTAAAAACTATCAATTTTCTACGAAAAATGGAATAGTTAATTTTCCATATAAACAAACATTTATTTTCAAGAAAAAATACACACAGAACAAATTATTTTAAACCAGAGAGACGGATCTTCAACTAATAAAATGATATTTTTTTAACAAACTAGTTTAACTTTAACCAAGCAGCTGAATTTTCAATAAAGAAGATTAATTTTCCGTATAAAAAAATAACGAATTTACAACAAAATACATCAATTTTAAACGAAAAAGTTGAATTTTCATCTAAAAACTATTGATTTTAAACAAAATAGTTCAATCTTAAACCAATCAAATGAAGTTTTAACAAAGTATTTCAATTTTCAACCAAGTAGCTGAATTTTCAATTAAGAAGATTAATTTTCTACCAAAACTTGAATTTACATCTAAAAACTATCAATTTTTTGTCAAAAATGGAATAAATAAAATTTAAAAAAAAATCAATAAATGAATTTTTAACAACTCATTTCAGATTAATTTTCTACCAAAAAAGAAGAATTTACAAAAAAAATACATAGATTTTCTACCAAAAATGTTATACTTAAATTTTCAGTTAAAAAATTGATTTTCAACAACAACAAATTCAACTAAAGGAACGGATTTTTAACTAATAAATAGCAGTTAGATTTTGAACGAAAAAAAGATAAGTTCACAGCTGAAAAACTTATTAATTGAATTCACCAAATAGTCGAATTTTAAACCAAAAGAGTTGAATAATCAGCCAAAAAATCTTAAATTAGTAGATTTTTCAATTAAAAAGAAATAAATTTCAACGAAAAATAGTGTTAATGTAAAGAATTCCTGAAAATAAATTGCAATCTAAAAAAACCCCATTCCCTTTCCTCCTCTATAAAAGAAAAGAAAAAAGAGTAAATCTTTCATTTGGACCAATTTTTTTTAAATAGTGTATTGTAATTCGGGAAAAAAGAGGAATTATTTTTTCTTAAGCGGCTCAAAAGGGGAAAGAGTGTGAAGTCTGTCAATGTTGCATAGGTTTTTTAATTTAATTTAGACTATTCACCTTCATTTTCATTCACGACCTCCTCCTCCTCTTCCTCTTCCTCCTCTTCTTCGGGTCCGTCTTCCATGATTTCTACACTGTCCTCGCCTTCCTCGACCTCGACACCTTCTTCACCCTCTTCTCCTACGCCATCCTCCTCCTCCTCCTCTTCTTCACTGTCACCTTCCTCTCCATCGCCATCGATTCCATTCTCACCATCAATATCGGGAGCCAAATAATACTGAAACAAAACAAATCCAACAGTTTAGCTAACACCTTTAATCCCATGCGAGTTTCAAAACATTCATCACTTACTTATCAATTTAACTTGCTCTTTTTTTTCATTGCCTCAAATTCTTTAGACTTGACTAAAAATTGATTAAGTTTTTCTTACACAAGTTTTCTGTCTAAATAAAAACTACCAACAAATTTACCATTTATATAAACATTTTATTCACACTTAATTTTCTAATAGAGCCGACATTTTTAACATCATGAAACGAATAATTTTTTATCCCTGATATATTTTTCCTTCACAAATACCAGTTGGAGATGAAGTTTCCAAGTAGGCCAGAAATTTTTCTTTCTTTGAACCATCTTTAGATTTTTTTTTGTCGAAGCCCAGCTTCAAATTAATCACGATTCTTCTTTACCTTCCAAACGAAATTATGCTTTGGTTGATTCACATTCAATTTTTTGACTAGAGATTTAACAAGTTCTTTTTTTGTTGTTGTTAGAATACTTGTAAACATTTTATTATTTGAAAAATTCTAGAACGACTGGCAAAGATTCCTCTAGATCAATGGATTCCAACATACTCTGAGAATTAAAGAATCGTCAGTTTGATGCAAATCGATTATTTGTATTTTAAAATATATACTGCACTTTTAAAGCGTCCATAATATCACAAAAATTCTCAAAAGTAAGGGGTATCCAATTACAGTAAACAATTCGTAAATGTGAAAAATTTGACCCAATTTTTGATACCTGTAAGGGATTAGGCCACAGGTCGTCTTTGATAAGTTCAGCGATTTCATCTGAACTTGGATCGCCGTGATCCGCGAACCAGGTGAAAAACGTTCGGTGAATAAGCGGCCTTTTTCTACCCTTCAGGGCAGCCTTGGCCTTTGCACTTTTCTCTAAATCTGCGCCTTCTTTCCAACGAATTGTCGTGCTGTGCGATGCTGGATCTCCTGCAAACAAGCAGGAGTTTCATTAGGGCTTTACGAGTTTTCCGATTCTTTTTAATTTCAGAATTCAAGGGTAGCATGCTCAGAAGCGGCGGGGCCTTTTTTGTTCTAGGTGGGGCCAGGGGCATAGAATTATAATATTAAATGGCACATGATTCGTAAATAATAAATAAGAATAAATACAGGTATAAAGTTCATATTGTCAAAGATTTAAATGATTTCCTAAACATTTCACAAATATCAGCAAATATTTCGTAAAAATTTTCATAGGTTTTACAAATATTCAAAAAATTTCGTAAAGATTTCAAAAATCACACAGATTTTTATAAATTCCAATTTTTTGTGAAGATTTTGCAAAGATTTCTGATAGATTAAACATTATTCACAAAGATTCCAATAACTTCCTAAATATTTCAAAAATATTTGAAACAGGGTGCCTACTCAAATCCTGAAAAAATATTCCCTGACAATTCCAGGGTTTTTCCCAGGTATGATTTTTCGCGAGATTCTTACAAATAATGTCCCTTTTTCTTTTACGCGAATATAATTAATATTACAAGATATTCTTAAATATTTTAGCACGATAGATTAAATAAATAATTCAATAATGCTAAAAACATAATTAATGATTTCTCGAATTTGGCTCTAAAGTACATGAATTTGAATAAAAATGCAAATACATTTTTATTTTATCTCTTATACTTAAAATTTAGTGCATATTTAGGTACAATAATGTGAGTACTATATTAAAAATGAACTTGAACCGCTTCAAATTCCTAACTTTTCACGTAAAAATTTGGACTTTCAAAAAGATACATGAATTTTCCAACAAATAGTTGAATTTTCAACCAAAAGAATTAATTTTCTATCAAAAAGACGATTTTTCAAAAAAAAAAAAAAAATACATTAATTCTCAATCAAAGTGTTGAACTTTCAACTGTAAAAGATCAATTTTCAAACAAATAGCTTAATTTTGAACGAAAAAATATCACTTACCAAACAAAAAATGGAAGTTAAATTTTAAGTTAAAAAATGATTCTTACACAAAAAAAAACAGATTTATTGAAAAAAATTGTATTTAACCTATAATCAAATAGTTTTATTTTCAACCAAAAAGATTAATTAATGACGAAAATGATAAATAGTTAACAGCAATACTTGAATTTTAAAGCAAAATAAAATGGATTTTTAAACAAGACGATTAATTTTCTAGCAAGAAAAACGATTATTAAATTAAATATATGAATTTTTAACAAAAAAGTTGAATTTTCAATTAAATTAGACCCACTTTTAACTAAACGGTTAAATTTTTCACCAAACTAATAAATTTTCAACTAAAATAATCAATCTTTACCTCGAATAAATGAATTTTAAACAAAAAGATGAATTTTCTACCATTTTATCCCATGTAGACAAAAAAAAATAAAGTAAAGATAAAAAATACATGAATGTTCAACAAAATATTTGCATTATCAAATACAAATAAAACAAATTTTCAACCAAATAGTTAAATTTCAAACAAAAATGAAATAGAAGAATCGTTTTTATCAACAAATACGAATTTTATTGAAAATGTACATGAATTTTAAATTAAAAAGATAAATTGTCAAATAACAATTGAATAGTTAAATTTTCAGTGAAAAAATTCATTTTCAACCACAGATACGAATTTTCAATTAAATTAATGATTCGTCAACTTAAATAGTGGAATTTGCAACCAAAAACATGAATTTTGAAATAAATTCATGAGTCTTCAACTAGAATCATTAAATTCCCCATAAAAAGAATTATTTTCAGCCCAGAAGATTGATTTATAACAAAGGGTCAACATTTTCAAGCAAAAATAATTACTCAAACAAATATTAAAGTTATATTTTACGTAGGAAAATGAATTTTCAATAACAAAAAACAAATTTTCAAAAAAATAGTTCAAGTCGCACTTGGAATAAGCTTAATAAACTGAACTTTCAATCAATAAATTGACTGAAAACAAAAGAGCGTGTTATTCCATTTAATATTGCAATTTAAAACAAATTAACTACGCTCTTGCAAAAATTCCAAAAATATTTCGCAAAGAATTTTGATAGATTGAAACGACTTCACAAAAATGTCAAGTATTTCATAAAAATTCCCGAAAGATTTCAAATATTTAGCACAGATTACGAATAGATTTATAAGATTTCACATAAACTGAAAATATTTTTAAGGATTTCACAAATTTCTGAACTATTAACAAATATTTCAAATAGCCCGAAAAGATTTAAACGATTTCCCAAACATTCCTAAAATTTTACAAACATTTCACAAAGCTTTTTTGATAGATTTAAAATATTTTAATTATTCCACAAAAATTTGCAATAGATTTCAAAGAATTGAAATATTTCACAAAGATTTCAAGTATTTAGAACAGATTTTGAATATATTTGTAAGATTTCACAAGAAATTCCAGGATTTTTGAAAAGATTTCACAAATATCTCAAATATTACAAAAATATTTTAAATAGTTCGCAAATATTTCACAAAGATTTGAATGATTTAAAAAATTTCATAAATATTTTGCAAAGGATTCGGATAGATATACGATATTTCACAAATACGTAAATTATTTTACTTAGGTATATGATATTTTTTTAATATTCGAAATATTTCGCAAAGATTTCACGAAGGTTTAAATTATTTCCCCAAAATTTCGCAAAGATTTCCCCAAAATTTCGAATATTTCATATACATTTCCAAGTGTGGACAAAGATTTCAATGACTTCCCAGAGATTAATAAAATTTCATAAATATTTCGCAGATTCTTTATAGATTTTAAAGATTTCAATTATTTCACAAAAAATTTCGATAGATTTCAAAGACTGTACAAAGTTTTCACAATATTTCAAATATTTAGCACAGATTGCGAATATATTTGTAAGATTTGACAAGAATTTCAAGGATTTTTCAAAAGATTTCACAAATATCTCAAATATTACCAAATATTTTAAATAGTTCGAAAAGATTTCACAAAATTTTGAATGATTTCAAAATGATTTAAAAAATTTCAAAAACATTTCGCATAGATTTAAAAGATTTTTATTATTTCACAAATGCTATCAGATATTTCAAAACTTTTTTAAATACTTCGCAAAAGGCTTCGAAATATTTAAGGACGATTTTACAAAGAATTGAATTATTTCCCAAATATTTCAAGGATTTCACAAAGATTACAAATATTTCGTAATGAATTCGGATAGATTAAAAAGATTTCGCAAATACTTCAATAATTTCAATAATTTTACAAAATATTATAAAATATTTTTCAACTATTAATATTTCAAGATTTCCAAAGATTTCTGGAAGAATTTTGTATAGATTTAAAAGATTTCGCAAATACTTGAATGATTTTAATAATTTCAAGAATATTGCCAAATATTTAAAAAATATTTCAAATCTTTTGTACAGATTTCCATATATATCGGAAAGACTTTAAAAAAAATTAATGCAGATCATATATAGAATTCAGTAGGAATCCTCTTCAATTACTAAAATTTCAAGAAAAAATATAGTAAATTTTCAAAAAAATAATTAAACAAAAAAAAGATTTTCCAGAAAAAAGATAAATTTTAAAAACAAAAGGCCAACACAAAGGTAATTTTTTTGTTAGAAAACAGTGCATAGTTTGATCTGAAAAGATGAATTGGCAACAAAAGAGTTAATTTCTAATCATGAAAAATTAATTTTCAACCACATATATAAATTTTCATCTAAAATGTCGAGCTCTCAATAAAAAGATTAAACTTCAACCAAAATCAGTAGAATTTTCGTCCAAACAATTGAATTTTTTAGAAGACAGTTGAATTTTCAACAAAAAAAATTCATTTTCAAGCAAAAACGAGAATTTCAAACCAAAAAATATGACTTATTAACAAAATGGTTGAATTTTTCAAAACAAATCATGCTTTAAACTTCAACCAAAAAGGCGTTGCACTTACAACCAAATAATTGAATTTTCAACAAACTAGTCAAGTTTTCAAGCGAAAAAGTAAACTGACTTAGAAAACAATTGATTTCTTCCCTTGAAAAGGTGAGTTTTCAACAAAAAACTTAATTTTTAATTAAAAAAAATCAATTTTCAACCAGAAACAGTTCAATTGCCAACATAATAATTAAACTGGAAAGCCAGAAAGACACATGGAATATTTACATTTTAAACCAATGAGATGAATCTTCTACCCAGAAAATAAAATTTTAATTAAGTAGTTCAACTATAATATTATCCTATTTTTTGAATAAAAAAAAACTTTTTATCAAAAAGGATTAATTTTCAACCAAATAGTAGATTTTCCACCAAAAATGATTCACTTGGACACAATAGTTGAATTTTCAACAAAATAATTCAATTTTCCACCAAATAGTAAAATTTTAAAACAAAAAAGTAAAATTTTTATTTTCAAAGAAGAAAGAGAATTTTCAACAAAAAAATGTGACTAACAAAATAGTTGTATTTTCAAAAAGAGAATTAAATTTTCGACTAAAAAAGATCAATTTTCAATAAAAGCTGGAATAGTTCAATTTTCAGTGAAAAAAAATAATTTTTAACAAATTAGTTAAACAAAAAGATGAATTTTCAACTGAAATGATGAATCTTTATCTGGAATAGTTCAATTTTTAGTTTAAAAAATAAATTTTCAGTTTAGAAAAAATATAGTTGGATTTTCGTCTTGAATTCTATTAATTCAGTTCGCATTTTATGGAAAAAACGAGAAGAATGGGAATTTTCTTGAAAACAGGGAAAAACATAGACTGTTTATCAATGATTTCTCATGCTTTTAATTTATTATTTATATATTGCAAAAGTGATGGCAATTTCAAGGTTCTTTTGAAATTTAAATAAAATCTAATATAACAAGCATTTTTCAATATCTTTGGGATAATTCCCGAAAAAATTTCTATAAAATCGCACCAACTTATCACTATTATCGTGCAAATTTTCGTTTACAAGATGTAAAATATTTAATATTGAGACCAAAATATTGAAAAAATTCGATTATATTTTTTTTCCGCCGAAAGGAATAGTTTTGCAAAATATATAAAGCAAGTAATCATAAGTTTTCTAATACATTTAACTAAACTATATATTCATTTAATTTTTATTATTATTTTTCTTCAATTCAGGCTTCTTTTATATAGAATTCTGAACTCTTATATAATTAAAATAAAAAGAACTTGAGAAAAAATAAAAGGATAATGTAGATCCAAAACAAAATTCCCGATTTCGCGGTCCGCTAGATAACCTAAAAATCTCTATAAAACGGTGCTCACCTGATGATCCCAGGTGAAATTCCTTGGTCAGAACGTCATTCTCAAAGTACGGATTTTCCTCAAAGTGGAAATTGATTCTATAGCCGGATTTTATGTCCTCAAACTCCTCCACCTCCAATTTATTCAAGTATCGGAGGGCCTCTTCTTCTTCCTCTTCTAGGATATCAGCTATTTTTTTATTATTAACAAACTACAATGTGTGTTAAGGAAACTAAAAGCTTGTTTCAATTTAAATTTTGATTTGGAACGTTTAATTATCTCGAAAGTATAGTTTTTGAAATAATTTTTAAAATTAAAAAATGAAATAAAGCACTAGTATACAGATTAGATAAAATTAAATATAAATTTTAAAAAATTCTTGGCTATTCCCCAGGTTTAACGGATAAAAATTACTTTTTCACGATTTAGAACAATCATTTAATATTAAGAGCTTAATTTTCTACACAAAAATAAATATGATTTTTTAAGAAAATGGTCAAAATTTCAACCAAATAATGAAGTTTTCAACCGAATAATAAATATTTTCACCAAAAGTGATAAACTCTGGACAAAAAGGATTAATTTAACATTTTTTTAAATTTTCAACAAAATAATTAAATTTTTAACCAAATCTTAAATTTTGTTATCTAAAAAGATGAATCCTCGACCAAAAATATGATAGTAGACTTTTTGATCAAAATGCTAAATGTTTAACAAAATAGATGAATGTCCAACAAAAATATTTAATTTTAAAACTAAATAGTAAAATATTGAATCAGAAGATATTGGTTCTGAACCAAAAATATCATAGTAGACTTTTCAAATCAAAAGCATGAATTTTCAACTAAAAATATGACTTTTAACCAAATAGTCGATTTTTTAACCAAAAGGACGCATTTTTCGATTTAAAAAGACGAATTTCAACAAAATAGTTGAATTTTCGACAAAATAGTGAACATTTGAACTAAATAGTAGAGTTTTTAAATATAAAGAATTAACTTTGAACCAAATAGTTGAATTTTCAACCCAAAAAAATACTTCTTAAAAAAATCGATGAAAATTCAACAAAATGACTAGATTTGCAACCAAACATTCGAACTTTGAACCAAAATAGATGAATTCTAGACTAAAAATATAATTGTAGACTTTTAAATTTTCAAATTTTAACTTTCAACCACAAAAGATGAATTTTCATCCTAAAAATATAGATTTTCTACGTAAAAAGACAAATATAGAACAAAAGAATTAAAATTCGAAAAAAATGACTAAGAAAATACTTCAATTCTTAACAAAATAATAAAATTTCAACTAAAAGAGATTAATTCTGGGGATGAATTTTTTACAAAAAGATGAATTTTCATTCCAAAAATACGATTTTTTATTCTAAATGATGAATTTCCAACAAGATAGTTGAATTTTTAATAAAATGAGTTGAGTTCTAAATTAAAAATGCAATATTAGACTTTTCAAGTAAAAAGAATGAACTTTCAAACAAACTGAAATCATTTTTGATCGAAAAAATATAAAATTTTAACAATATAATTGAATTTTCAACCAAATAGTAGAATTTTTAACCAATTTAACCAAAAGTTGTAATTTTGACCAAAAAAAATGAATTTTTAACCAAATAGTTGAATTTATAACAAAATAATTAAATTTTCAAATAAAATTAACAAACTTTGAACCAAGAAGATAAATTTTTAACCTAAAAATATTATTTAAAAAACAGTTCAATTTTCTACAAAAAAATTAAACTTTCAACCAAATAGCATTTTGAACCAAAAGGACCAATTTTTGAACAAAATAATAAAAAAAATTAACTGAATAGTAGAATTTTTTACCAAAGGAGATGAATTTTGGACTCGAAAAAATTGTAGATATTTTAATTTTAAAAAAATTGACTTTTAACAATAAAATATGAATTTTAATTTTTTTTATTTGATTTTTCTTCCAAAAAACAAAATAATTGAATTCTCGACAAAATATGATGTCTTTAACAAAATAGTTCAATTTTCATCAAAATTAAATTTTTAACTAAATAGAAACATTTTTAACCCAAAATTACCAATTCTGGCGAATACTTTTGCACCAAAAATATGACTAACAAAATATTAGAATGTTTAACCAAGAAATGAATCTTGAACCAAAAAAATAATACGAATTTCAACCAAATAGTGGGGGATTTAACCAAAAGAGATCATGTCTCGATATGACTTTTGTACAAAAGATGAATTTTCATACCAAAAGATTAATGTTTAACAAAACAGTTGAATTGTCGACCGAAAAGATGAGATTTAAGAAAATAGGTGGATTTTCAACAAAAGAGGCAATCTTTATTGCAGAAGTAAAATTAAATCTGAAAAATTGCAAGTTTTCAAAAAAAATCTCGATATTTCTCGTTGAATTTATCAAAGACTTGTTTTAAGGTTAGGATCCTCCATTCCTCATTCCGCGCATTCCTGAAACTTCAAATTCTTTGATAAAACGATTGCGAAATATACTACTTGTCTCAAATTTAACATCTCATTTCTCCAGTCTTTAACATTTATTAACAAAGGCTACCAAAATAAAAAAAGTATCTGCATTTTCCAAATCTCCTAAAATCCATCCAATAATAGTTCAGATACTCTCATCTCTTTAAAAGTATGAAATTTTTCCACAACCTCAGCACACTCCTTGAAATCCTTCGAATAAAAAAAAAACAAAAAAAAAAAAAAAAAGAGTAACCTCAGTAAGCCCACATTGCCAAAAAACATATCCTTCAAACTATCAACAAAAATTTTCAATTTCATAAATAAAATTTCCTACAAAAACAACAATTGTCTATAAAAATGCAGAAATAATTACAGAAGCCTTTGTTTCCCGTGAAAATACCACGCAAAAAGTGAATATTCCGTTGGCTTTAAATATAGGAATAGGCCTGAGCAAGATGGCCGCTGGCACCGGTGGACGCCGGCAACCGGGAAACGTCAAAATCTCGCAAAAAATGCCCAATGGGCAGGACCATGACACGAAATAAAAAGGATACAGCAGTGACCCAGAATTGGGGTATCCTCTTGATGATATCATTTCGCTTTTGGAAGTAAGGCTTGCGCAGTTTGTTGTATTTCTTCTCGACTTCGAGGATCTCGTCGCTCGCCTTCTCGTTGAGTCCATCGATTTGATTCTGACAGCCGTCTATCTCCTCCAGGGCCTTTTGAATTCCAAGGTCGTAGTCTCGTCCCTCCGTATCATCCCCGGGATCCTCGGGCTTTTTTACCTTCTTATTCGGCGAAGCCATAACGAAATTATGCGTCCACTCAACACTACTTCTCCTTTCTTCTGTTTATTTCTACGTCCGCGTTGATCTCGCGAGAAACGCGCCGCGTAAAATTAAATCACTGACAACATAACCTAGAAACAGGACTCATTTCCTTTTTTGATCCAGCAGATGGTGCTTCCTCTTGTTGATTCTGCACCGGGAAATTTAAATCTTGTAGGTTTGAGCTTTATTTTTTTGAGTTTAGAGTTTCAGTTTTGTGCTTATTTTTCATTTTTTTAATTTCGGTAGGAAGATTGAAATATTTGGAGTTGAATGCTGAATAAAAGTTGCATTCGGGGGTTAAATAATACAAATGGACAAACCCTTAATTTGGCTTCTTTATCGATCGCGTGAGTTTTTTTTACCGATGCTTCAACTCGCTTTTTTATTGATGGATTCCCTTCTAGTTGACAAACACCATCACGGTTTTTTTCTTTTATGATTTTATTTTCTGAAACATTATGGATTTTTGGCATTTTTAACTTCACGAAAATAAATTTGAGCTCGCAAAAGTGTATATTTCATAAAAATATATTTTTTATACGAAAAATGTAGCAGGGAAATTGACAGTCGATAGGTCGCGCTAGCTGCTCTAGTCAAAGTTCCGCGAAAATTCAAATTAAATAAACGAATAAATTGCTTTTTTATACAAATTAATAATAAAAATTCCTGTATTAAATTCAATTTGAAAAACTTTCCGTTTTTAACATTTCAAGTAAAAATATTGCATTTCTAACAAAATATATTATATAATATTATATATATATATATATATAAATAATTTTATTTAAAAGTCATCATTTTTAATTTTGAAAGTTCAACTTTCTTGTTAAAAATTCCTTTCTTTGAATTGAAAACGTAAGCATTTTGGTAGAAAATTCTAAAATTTGTTTGAAAACTATGTTTTTCATTGAAAATTCAACTTTTTTGTAAAAAATTGATCTTTTGCCTTAAAAATTCAACAATCTAGTTGAAATTTGTTGTCCGTTATTGGCTGAAAAATAGTTTCGTGGTGAAAATTAAACTATTTTGTTGAAAATTCGTATTTTTAGTTTTAAAATTCAATCATTTAGTTGCATTTTTAAAAATAATTTTGGTTAAAGTTTCATCATTTTGGTTCAAAATTGATCTGTTTGGTGGAAAGTTGAAATATTTTATTTCCTTCTTTTTGGCTTGTCATTACTTTTTCTAATTGAGAAATTAACCTTACATTTTTTGTTAAAGAATTATCTTTTTTAGTTGAAAATCCACGTATTTGATTGAATAATTTGACCCTTTTTTCTTTTTGGTTTGAAAATTCAAAACTTTTGGTGCAATGTTTTTTATCTTTCTTGACTCAATAATCTTTCATGGTTGAAAATGATTAAAAATGGTTTCAACTGCTTTATTGAAAATATGTCTCTTTTAATAGAAACTTTATCTCCTTGGGGAAAATATAAACTTTTTTGCATAAAATTATAACAATTTCTTTGAAAATTAATCTTTTTTTTAAACTGAGAATGCAATTTTTTTGTTGAAAATTCGTCTTTTTTGGTTGAACTCGAATATTTTGTATTAAAAATGTTTTAAAAGCTGGTTGAAAAATCAACTACGCATTTTTCGTTGAAAATTCATCTTTTTTGTTTTTTTTTTTTTTGGTAAAAAATTCTGATTAAAAATTTTAAAAATAATGCCTTTTTATTTTTAAACACAGCTTTTGCATAAAGTAAGTTTAAATGTTGTAATTTACATTTAAATTATATTTGTCCCTTTTTGTCCCTTTTCCTTAAAAAGGATATTTCAAAACCCATCACTAGTGAATAAAAAAATACTTTAAGCTTAATTCATAAATGATGTTTTTCTCGCTTCTTATCCATTTCCATTAAAAAACTCAATTCTTGAACTATTTTTAAAAATTCCGGGAATCAGATATGTTAAAATATTTCAACTTGCATCCATGAAAATTTAATGTTAAAAAAAAGCTTTCCACAAAATAGTTAAACTTTAAATCTAAATAGATGAATTATTAATAAAACTGTTGAATTTTCAACCAAAAAGGATGTCCGATTTTTAACATATTGTCGATTTTTGAATAAAATACTTACATTTGCAAGCAAATAAAAAAAGTTTTGTGGACAAAAAGACGAACTACTGTCCATAACTATAATAGTTGACTTTAATAGCCAATAGTTTAACTTTGATTAATAATTGAGATTTAAAAAAAAAAGAATTTTTTCTTTTATCCCATTTGAATTTTGGCGGAACTTTGACTGAAACGGCTAGCGCTACTCAGCGGCAGCGGCTGGCCAAGTCTCCGATTGGATTCTGTTTTACCTACAACAGCTCCTTTTTACCGACAGAATGCTCTACACATTTTTAAATTTACCTTCAAAGTTCAAATGACATTTTCCCTATTTTTGAGCTTTAAACAATTTATTCTAAAAAATAAAATTTTTAAACTCATCTCTAGCAGATAAAAATAAAATTAATAATAAAAATAAAAACCAAAATTATAAAGAGATTTTTCGATTCTCATCAATTTTATGCAAAGACAAATACATCAGAGTCCTTAAGAATTTTTTTCGAAAGCTAAGTTTCCTATTAAATTCTTGAGAATTTATATCTAAAATTGAAACTAAATTTTGTTTATTCAATAGTTTAAAATAATTATTTAAGAGGTGACAAAATATTGACCGGAAATGTCGATTTTTCAAACGAAACATGTGGCGCTCTCATGTCGTGAAACGTCATATACTTTCAAAGCTAAAAAAATACAAGTGTAATTTTGATAAAAAAATAAATAAAAGTAGTTAATTCTTATTATTTACTCATTCTCAATCATTTAAAAGCAAATTATTCGTTCATGATTTAAGTCCATAAATAAAATTTTTTAAAAGTGTTTCAAAATAATAATTTATTCTAAAGAACAGCATGAGAAACATAAAACATAAGTTTACAATTGATAATTTCTCTGAGTAAGAGGGAGAAAAATGAAATGGACTTTACCCAGTCAATTTTGCAACTTGGGAAAATCACACAATTAGGATTTACTCAGAAAATTCCGGATCATAATATGTGACGTTCCGCAAAGGAAAGGTCGCAATTTGGAAAATCCTGTGGAGAATTCCTGAAATTTTAAGCCTTCAAATTTGGATATAGGCGAAACCTCCCTACAGTGGTTAGTCTTTAATTAAGAACACAAGTAAAGGAAAAATAAATCATTTTTATTTTACTTTAGTACAACACGCATATTGTCTTTATTATTCATTAAATTAAATTAATTATTTTACATTTTTGCATTTTTTAAATAAAAACATGAAACGCCAGCTTGTTTAGAAAATAATTAGGTATATTATGTAGTGACGTCAGCTGGAAAGATGTCTGCACACCGCGAGGGCCAAGCAATAACTAATATACCAGTTGCAGAGGATTAAACTTTAAATTCTTTCATAACTTGGACAAACATATTTTTTACTAAAAGTTTATTTGGATTTTATTTTGTATTTTGAAAAAGCTATTTAATGAAATAATAAAATGTTACATAAATTTTGTCAATTTTATTATCTAATTCAATAGATTTTGGAAAATAAAAAATAATTTCCAAATACATTTATGTTAAAAAAAGAATTATTTTCTAAGTTATTAAAAAAAAATTTCTTTTATGCAATTTGTCAGTAAGGCATTTTTACTTCACTGTCAGCTAACTTCACGTTGTTGAATTCTGAGGAGGGGGGGGATTGAACTAAATGCCTGAGACAAAACTTTAATTTTGTGTTACCTTCGTAATGATTAATAATTACCATAATTTTATTAGGTCGTTAAATAGTTCATAACAAATAAAAAATATTTTCCCAATACAGTTATATAGCACAAATTAGTATTTACGATGATATTAGCAAAATGGGGCAAAAATTGAGCGAATCCCATGCATCGGGTCAATCGTTTTCCCCTCAGTATTCAACGAAGTGAAGTTAGCTGATGATTTAAGTGAAATACCTAATCTACCTAATTAGGTATTTTCACTTCAGCCATC
>JAWWLR010000149.1:8902311-8919760 GCA_035041075.1 Acraspis erinacei | reverse complement strand
TTTGACAGGATTGCTAAATTTGCAAACGAAAATGTGCAAAACACTGGAGAAACAGTCGCTAAAGCACGAATCACTCCAGGGACTAAAGTACAAGGATTTCATTCATATAGAGACTTATCCAAACGGTGGCGCGACTGTTGTGCACATGTATCAGGATGAAATTGACGTGTTGACGAATGAACAAGTTGAGGAATTGGCACAGGAATATTTTCAGGTTGTGTTTGGCGAGGATTCGAATGGTAATGCGTATCATGTCATGGGAATTGTTCATAATGCTGCCGCCTACTTGCCCGATCTTCTCGATCACATGGCCATGAATTATCCAAATTTGACGGTGAAGAATGGCGTTTTGGGACGTAACAGCGACATTGAGACGACGACGATGCTACAGTACAAGGAGCAAGTTTGCAAGACCTTTAGTAATGGCACTGTTAGGTACGGGCCTCTGCATCAAATCAGTCTGGTTGGAACGGTTCATGAAGAGGTTGGAGGATATTTTCCTGATCTTATGCAAAGACTGGAAGAAAATGTCTTTTTGAGATTGGTAAGTATTTGATTTGTTTCGATAAATTGGCAAAAAGTGGGTCCGAGCATTTTTATTTGCACTATTCCCTGATTTTTCCTTGACTAATTTTTTTATTCTCATTATTCACATGGAATCTTTTATAGCCGGATTTCTTTTCCGCTGTAAAAGGTGGCGTTTTAACAAAATACTTGAATTTTCAACCTAAAAATGATACATTCCAAACAAGAAAGTTTCATAATTTATATTTCAATCAGAAGTTTATCTACATTGTTTGACCTTCAAGCCAAGAGACAAATTTTCTCTAGAAAAATTGAATTTTCAAATCAAAATATGACTTTTAAGCAAAAATTAATTTTCCAGGAAACTGATGCATTTTTACCCAACAAACATGACATTTTCAACCAAACCATTTAATTTTTGACTAAAAAAGTAGAATTTTCAACTAAAAAAAATCAATCCTAAAAAATGGAAATTACACTATCAGATAAAAAATTAATTTTTAACCAATAAAAAGGCTTTTTGCCTAAACAGTAAAATTTTCAATCAAAATATTAAATTTTTTAACAATGTAGTTAAACTTTTACCCAAGTAGTTAAATTATCAATTAAAAAGATGGTTTAAAAAAATAATAATTCAACTTTAAACCAGAGATGAATTTTCAATTTGAAATATAAATCTTGAAGAAAAAAATTATTTCCTAACCAAGTCATTCAATCAATTCTATCAAACAAAGTAGTTGAATACTCAAGCAAGGAAGAATAATTTTTGACGAAAAATTTGCATTTTCATTTTAAAAAAAAGGATATTTCTACTAAAACAGATGAATTTTTAAATCAAAAAGATTTCACTTGACTGTTCACGATCAAAATAGGAATTTTTAAACTAGCAATAACTTTCTACGATAAAATTGAATTTTGAATCCAAAAAGACGAATTTCTAATTAAAAAAAAGGATGACTGTTTAATAAAATTGTGGAATTCTCTACGAAATAGTTGCATTTTTTTCAAAAAACAATTAAATCTCTCTTAAAACACATGAATTTTTCTTTTTCTTTTAACTTGTTGAATTTTCATCCAAAAAAGATCGCCGTTAACTTTTTAAGATCAAAATATGCACTTTTAACCGCAAAAATAAGTTTCGACGAAAAATATTGAATTTTCAATCCAAAATGACGACTTTTTTCAACCAAAAAGGATGAATTTTTAACAAAATAGTTAAGTTCTCCACCAATTTCTCTCTCTACCATTTAACAAAGAAAGATTAAGCTTGTACTAAAACAGATGAATTTCTAGTAAAAAACGACACATTCTTTTTTAAAGTTCAACTTTCTTCCAGAAAAGATTTCAGTTCATTTTTCAACACCAAAATATAAATGTTAAACAAAAAGTAAATTTTCTACGAAATAGTTAAATTTTCAACAAAACAGAAATTCAAGCAAAAAGTATGACTTTTTAACAAAATAGTTTATTTTTTAACCAAACAGTTGGACTTGTATCCAAGAAAAATAAAATTTCTCTTAAAACGGATGAATTTTTAATTTAAAGAAAAAAATGTTTAATAATAGTTGAATTTTTATTCAGAAAACAACACCAAAATATTAAATTTAAACAAAAAGTAATTTTTCTGCGAAATAGTAAAATTGTCAACAAAGCAGTAGAATTTTCAACGAAAAAGTATGACTTTTCAACAAAATTGTCGAATTTTCAACCAAATATTTGCAGGGTGTCCGAGAACTTCATTTAAAAAATTTTTAAAAATTTAAAAATGCCCTGATTTTTCCTTGACTAACGTTTCATTTATCTTGATCATTAATATTTAAATACCTGCATTTTAATCTTGTAATGTTTGTAACTTAGAGAATCTTTTACAAAGGGAATAAAACAGCATTTCAGACACAAATTTAAATTTTTGAAATTTATTAATTTATTTTAAACAAAAAATGAGCTTTACTGTAAATAATGACGTTTTAACCAAATATTTGAATTTCCAAAAAATAATTAAATTTCGAACAAAATAAAATAATTCAAATTAATGGAAAATATATTATTCTAATTAAACAGTTCCGCCTTAACAGTTGCTACAATGTCCAAATTTCTAAATTCTTCTAGGTATTAAACCAACCATACACCTAGAAGATTAATAATGTTAATAAAAAAATTTTACACATAAATGAATTCTCAACTCAAATGATGAATCTTGAAACAAAAATATGAATTTGAAACTAAATACTTTAATTTTCAACCCAAAAGATTAATTTTCTACTAAAAAAGACCTGGGTGGTCGTTGGACCGAGAATTTTACATATTTTTAGAAGAAAAAGCTTTCCAAGTTCGATTTTAATAGTTTTTAAAATATCTAGTTATATTTATATTTGTTTTCAATTATGATATCATTCAGTTTACAATGCGCGATTCAAAAATCTTGTGCTTCAAAAATTTTCCATTTTTATTTTTAAGCGTTCATTTTTAATTTATAGGATTTTAAAATGCAGTTTTGGAAGATTTAAACAAATAAAAATTAAAAGCACTTCAAATTGAAAACCAAATTATTTGCTTGGTCAACTGTAAATATAAATTAAACAATTATATTAAAAATTGAACTGTACTTGAAGTATCAAAAACTGAAGAATAATTGATATATTAAGACATTTCTAAATCCTTTCAAAATTTAAGAATTTCCAGGGTTTAGCGTTAAAAATTAAACCAGTTTAATTCAAGCCTTAGTCGTAAAAAAGTGCAAATAAATTAAGTCTGAACTGTTTGAAATAGAAAGCCTTGAATCTTTGAAATTTCAAGGAGCTTTTTAAACTTTGAACGTCAAGATTTTAATTGTTCTATTTAGAAAATGATTCATTCTCAAGTAAAAAAAGTTTCGGAAATCTTTTAAAATCGTTTCAAATATTCTGTTACAATAATTTTTCAAAATGAAAAATCATTTTCAATTTTCTTAGGAATCTTAAAAAAAAGTTTTTATTTTTTTGAAACCTTTCACAATTTTTAAAAAGCTTCTAACTTTGTGTTTGAAATCTGCAAAAATCGTTCAAATTATTTGAAATCATTTCAAGTTCTGAATTAATTTTGAATATTTTAAAAACTTCTAAATATCTCTTCAAATTACTCTAATTTTTTTTACAAGTCATAATTGTTCAATTGTTATTTATAAATAAAAATTGTAAGGAATTTTTTTTAACTTTGCAGAATTTTCTAAAAGTTGTAGGAAAAATTCAATTCATTTTAAAAGATATTTCGAAGTTCTGAACAATTTTCAAAACTAATTTCTATTTGAAAAAATTTAAAACAAATTCTAGATTTCACAAGATTTTGAAATAAAATTTTAAAGCTTTTCAAGCGACTTGGTTTTAAATTCCTAATGTTTCCAGCTTAAAATTACTGAAGATAATATAATTTTGAAAAATTTTAAAGTTCATTTAATTGATTCTTTAATTTAGAGTATTGAAAATGTTAGCGTGGATATATATTTTTGGATCTTAATATTGTATTTTTGTTTTATACGTGTAAATTATTGAACATATAACTGTAACATTTTTTAATTGAAAAATTTGTATACTTCAATTTTAAAAGATTAAAATTAAAGAGTTCCACTTTGAATGATTTAATTTGTTGTCTATTTTTATTACTTTAAATGGAAAAATGTTTAGCTTCATAGATCTAATTTTTAATAAAAATTAGAATAGTTAAAATGTTAGAAATATAAATGTTCAACTGAAAAATGAAAACCAATTTTCAACAAAATAGTTTATTTTTCATAAAAAAAAAAAGATTTTTTAACCAAAAATATAAGAATTAAAATATTATTTAAAACAATCACTTTCCAATCAAAAAAAATTATTTGTCAAGAAAGTATTTCAATGTTAAACCCAAAAGACGAATTTTGTACCAAAAAAGATATAGTTTCAGTAAAATATATAAATTTTCAACTAAAAAAGATAAAGTTAAAAACAAAAAATAGGATAATTCAATTTGCAGATAGAGAAGTGAATTCTAAAAAACACGAGTTTTCAGCAAAGTTAATTAATTTCCAGCTAAAAATGTAAATTTTCAAGCAAAAATATAATAGTCACACCTTCAGTTAAAAAAATTTTAACAAAACGATTTTTCAACCAAAGAAATTAAATTTAATCACAATGATGAATTTTCAACTAATAAAATAAATTTTCAATAAAAAAAGAAACGAATTTTCAACAAAATAGTTCAATTATGCAACACAGAAATTAATTTCTAATAAAAAAAGAAGTTTCAACTAATGAGAGTACTGTTCTACCAAAAAAAAAACAGATTTTATACAAATATTTTAATTTTCACCTGAATCAGATGAATTTTCAATAAATAACTTATTTTTTAATAAAATCAAAGTCAATTTTGAACGACGAAGTATAATTTTCAACCAAGAAGATCAAATTTCTAGTAAAAACGGAAAGTTATCGAAAAAAATTGGAACAGTTACATTTTCAGTTAAAAAAATTAATTCTAAATAAGAAAAAAGATGAATTTTCCACCAATAAGATGAATTTTTCTATCAAAATAGACGATTTTTTAAACAAAAGACATGACTTTGCAACCAAATATTTGAATTTTTAAAGGAATTTTCAACAAAAAAGAGGATTTAGTCAGCAAGAAGCTTAAATATTTTTACGAGTTCTTGTACGAGTTAAATTACCAGTTAAAACAATTAATTTTCAACTAAATAATTTAATAACAAAAAAGTTTTTCAATTAAAATGATCAATAATCAACTAAATAAATTTTTAACAAATTAGTTCCACTTCCAACTGAGTAGTTAAATTTTCAACCAAAAAAGATGAATTCTCAATGATAGAAAGGGGTTGTTTGATATTTCAACCAAAGAGTATTTTAATTTATAGCAAAACTAGTTTATTTCAAACAAAAAAGGATAAAGTTTAAACCAAATAGTTGCGATTTTTAACCATAATAATAAAATTAACTTCAACTTGAGTTTATCGAAAATTGAATCCTGACCTGTAGCAACTCTGTAATTTAAAAATAGTATATATTTACTTCACTCTAGATTTTTTTGTAAAAATATATGTATTCATTATAATATATATATATATAAATAATAAATTCCTTTAATTCTGGGCATAGTCTCGAGTGCACTTGCTCAACATAAATTCTTGGGCATTTAGCCCTCAAAGGGTACACTCCAACCTAGCATACATGAACGGTACATTGGTGCGAATGGGCTTTTTTCAATGTTAATATTAAATATTTAGCTTATTGAACGTCTAATAAACATCTAGCATATTTTAGCCACATTTAACATATATATGTAATATAGTGGGGGTAAACCGCTGCAGTTATGCCTGCGTAAATGCCAACAAAATAAAAATCGGTGCGAATTCGCACCAGTGTACCGTTTGATGGTTAAAAACTCTAGTCAGGGGAAAAAGTTCTGGGACTTTTGAAAATGCAATCTTATAGAAAATGTTCACTTTCTTAATTGACGACTAACAATGACCTTTAAATTGCAGACAATGCCGTGGGGCCCATTGTCGGCCGTGAAAATGGAGAGTCCCCAGGAGTCAAATGACGGTCCCATACTCTGGGTCAGACCTGGTGAACAATTAGTGCCGACTGCCGACATAAACAAAAGTCCCTGCAAGCGACGCCGAACCGGAATCAACGAACTCCGCAATCTCCAGTATCTGCCCAGAATAAGCGAGGCACGTGAATACATGTTTGAGGATCGAACTCGCGCTCACGCCGATCATGTCGGTCATGGTCTCGATCGAATGACAACAGCCGCAGTTGGTGTCCTGAAAGCCGTCCATGGCGGTCGTTCATGCGAGTACAATCGAATCACAAAAGACGTGGTGGCCTTTTATGCCGGTGACTTTCCCGAGCTCGTGGAAAAATTGCAGCTCGATCTGCACGAGCCGCCAATCTCGCAGTGCGTCCAGTGGATCGAGGACGCGAAACTAAATCAACTGCGAAGACAGGGCATCCGCTATGCCCGAATTAATTTGTACGACAACGATATTTATTTCTTGCCGCGCAACATCATTCACCAGTTCCGTACCGTCTCGGCCGTCTCGAGTGTCGCCTGGCATGTCCGATTAAAACAGTATTATCCGGAGACAGCCTATAATGCGACGATCAAACACACACGACCGTTGGGCGAGTCCTCGCACCTGCATTACAAGGAAAAGAAACATCACGAGGTGGAGGTGGCCGACGAGCAGAAGGAGAATGCCGATCGACAGAGACTGGATCGCCGAGTGAGTGTCGGCGACACGCTCGAGGAGAAGAAGGCAAAGGAGCGAGCTGCGGAGTATCAGGGTAACTTGAAAAAGTCAGATCATCAGCATGGTAAGCGCAAGGATCGTGTTCGAGCCCAACACACTTCCTCGTCTCGCTCGTCCAAGGAAATTGACAGCAATAATGGCGAAGTCGCGCATTCGACCCTGGAATCGGAGAAGCAGTCGATTGAGAGGACCAAGAGTTTGGAGAAGAGTGCGACGACCAGGCGAGAAAAGAAGCCGGAAGATCGACATCGGAAAAGCAGCAGCGGCAGCAAATCCTCAAGTCATCATCGGTCTGATGAGAGGAAGAAGCCCGACGAGTCGAGAAAGTCGGAACATCGTCACAAATCCTCGAGTCAAACTCCCAAGAAAGTAGTAGTCGAGCACTCGACGACGAGTTTTGACTCGAGCATTGCTGCGAAAAGTGAATGCAAAATTGAATCGACTGCTGCCGCGAAAGCTGAGAATGTGTTGAGGGTCACTGCTCTCGAGTTGCCCGCGCCAATTCCCCAGATTGTCGAAATTTCCATCGATCGAGAGATGATTTCGGCGAGGCAAGCTGCCGGGAAAACGTATGCGACCGCGGTTGTGGATAAAGCACTCGAAATTGCGATTTACAAGTCGAAAACAGATGTGGATGAAGTTTGTCAGTCGCTGAGAAGTGGAGTGACTGCAGCCTCCAAGGAAATGTTGGAGAGGATTCGGAAAGAGAGTTTCGAAATTGCCGAGAGGATGTGCGGCGATGATAAAGTCAAGGTTGAGAAATCGTATCGATTGTTGGAGGCCGAGACTGTCGCGGCTTTCACCTCCAAGATGGAGTGTGCAACGGAAAACGCGGTGAAGGCACTGATTGAAATGGCTGAGGAGGAGATGAAGGAGGCGTCCAAGAGTGAAAAATCTGCCGAGGAATCTCCCTCGCCCTCCACTGATGTGTCCGAGAAGAATAAGAATTTCACGACCCTTTCTACACCGTCGATTTCTTCTTCTTCACCTCTTTGTACATCCTCAGCCTCGATTTCGTCCTCGAACGAGAGCGAGAGGCGCAACAGTGCCGAGGATAAAACTGAATCTCCTGGCAGGCAAGTGAATTGTGAAAGTAGTGACAGGAAGCACGTGAAGAAGGAAAAGGAGGAGAGGGATCGAAAGCATACGGAGAAAAGGGATCGTGAGAGGAGTGAGAGAAAGAGGGATAAGGATCGAGAGAGGGGTAAGCATCACAAGAGACACGAGAAATCGAAATCAGACTCGAAGGATAAAAGCGAGAGGTCAAAGCATGAGGATCGAAAGGAGGAGAAGAGATCGGAGAAGCATAGAGAATCGGGACATCATACGAAGGACAAAAGCTCGAAGAAGCACAAGAGTGATCCTCCGGATGCTTCGAAATCTTCTCACAATAGTTTGGGTCATAAGAGGAAAACGAGCTCGAGTTCGAGTCCGGATCAGCCGGAAGTGAAGAGGCTTTGCACGGAAGAGAAAATTTCTGAGGCGCAAACTTCTGAGGGAAATAATCAGCTGACGAGTAGTAGTACGTGAATCGACGCGATGACTTGGAGAGGAATGAGTAGGAGGAGGAGGAGGAGGAGGAGGAGGAGGTTAGCCGAATTTTTAAGGATGGGTCGATTGAAAGTACGTTTCGAGATTATGAAGGAAATGGGAGATCGGTGCAGCTAATGTTTAAGGAAAAGGAAAAAATGTGTCTACGCGAAGCAGGGTTACTACCTAGTTTCGGAAAATTACATTTTCGGTGAAATTTTAATCAGTGTTCAGGGTGGCGAATTGACTGGGAATTTCCTGCTGAACGCAGGAAAAAATCAAAGTTTTATTAGTTAAATAATTTTTGTTCAATTTAGAAAAGTGATTTCCACTTTATCGACAGTCATTAGGACATATAAGTGTGTTTATTAGGTTACGGATTAATTTACTTCTTTAAAAGTTCAACTACTTGGTTAAAATTAAACTCATTTATTAAAAATTAATTATTTTTTTTATTGTAGATTCATAATTTTATTTGAAAATTCATCTCTGATTGAAAATGTAACTACTTTGTTGAAAATCAATTTTTTTATCGAAATTTTTTTAACTATTCCAGGAGAAAATTGATCTATTTTGCTGAAAATACGTCGTATTTTTTTTTTTTTTTTGAAGAATTATATTTTTAAGTAAAAATTGAACTATTCTGTTTTTTTATTGAAAATTTATTTTCTCCCTCTTTTTTTCAATTTTTATTTGGTCTCGAATGAGCCGAAAAGTAAGGTAGTTTGAAAGTCTGTTTTTTAATTTTTAATATTTTTTTATCCTTTTTAGCATACAAAAATTTTTCATAAGAAAACAGATTCCTGTTCGATCTTAAATGAAAAATTGATAATTTTTAATAAAATTTCAACTATTTGGCTGCAAATTGACCATTTTTATTTAAAAATTGAACTATTTTGTTTTAAAATTTATTTACTTCGTGGCAAATTCGTATTTTTTTATAGAAAGTTAATCTTAATTTTAGTTTAAAATTCATCAGTTTGGTTTAAAAGTAATTTCTTGAACTGAAAATTCAAGTGCTCCATTTTTTTAGTTGAAAATTTATCTTTCCTAGTTCAAAATCCAATAATTTGAATGAAAAATTGTATTTTTAAATGGAAATTCAACTATATTTTTGTAAAATACACGTATTTTGCTAAAAAGCCGGTTTTTTTAAATCGAAAATTATCTTTTTCTTTGAAAGTTATTTATTTTAGCTTTTTAATTTAACTTTTTAATTACTACCAATTATTTTTCAGTTGGTAATTCGACTTTTTTGGTAGAAATCAATGTTCTTGGTTGAAAATTCATCTTTTTGGTCAAAAATTAAATATCTTTCTGGTTTGAAAGTCAACTATTCTAGTCGAAGATTTACAAGTTTAGTTTAGATTTAATCACTCTGTTTAAAAATGTAACTATTTTTTAGTTATTTTTTTTTTTGTTAAATTTAGTTTTTTTTTTAAATCTAATCTTCCTGTCAAAAATGTATTCTTTACGGGGAAAAATTCGAGTATTTCAGTTAAAGATTTATCATTTTAGTTGAAAATTAATCTTTTAGGATTTTATTTTTTAAAGATTCATAATTTTAATTAAAAATTAATTTCTTGTCTTGAAAAATGAGCTATTTGATTGAAAAATCGTTTTTTTTTAATGAATTTTTTTCCTAAACTAAAATGTAACTGTTATATCAGTTACATATTTTTTATAATATTAATTAAAAACGCATTTCTGTGGTTGAAAATTCATTCCTTGACTCAAAATTTAATTATTTAATTTTTGATTAAAAAATTTTTTTTCAGTTGAAAATTCGTCTTTTTTGGTGGAAATTAATCTTCTTAGTTGAAAATTCATCTGTTTGGTTGAAAATTAATTTATTAACTTAATTTTTTAAAAGTATTTCAGTTAAATATTCGTCATTTTAGTTGAAAATTGATCTTTTTGGCTTAAAATTCAACTATTCTAACTAATTTTTCTAACTGAAAGTTTAACTTTCTCATTTTTGTAGAAAATTGCTATTTTTTAGTGGAAAATTCAAGTATTTGTTTAAAAATTCAATTTTCTTGAAAATTTGCACTCTATTTTTTTAAAGGATGTTCAGAATAAACTTGATAAATTAAAAAAAATGTTTGAGTTTTGCAGCAAATATGAATATTTTACTTTTAGTTAATCGGGAAAATGGAAAAACTCAGGGAATTCTTAATTGAATTAACCATAGTATTTTAAAGCTCAGTGTTTATTTTAAATATTGTTATATATTAAAAAATTCAAACCGTACGAAATTCTTAAAATGGACCTTTGTAGTAACCCTGAAATCCGAAAAACTTGTCATACTTATTTAAATCTAATCTGGGAAGAATTTGAAAAATACCGAATTGTACCTTTTGTATTGATATTCAAGTGGTTGTTGATTTTATGAAATCTATTTTTATACAAAAAAAAGAATATTCCTTGAATATTTTAAAGCTGCACTGATTTTGTATTTCGGTTTAGCTCATATCTACAGCGTGGACCAAAAACTACAAAACCATGAAAACTGGCTTATCGTTGTCCAATAAAAAGGGACTGAGATGTTAGTTTAGCTGAAATTTACTCAAGAGTATCAATCCACGAAATTGTGAAAAATTTCGAGAGGTTGTTTGCGAGGGAAAAATCGAGGCGCTAATTTTTATAAAACAAAAGATTGACGTTTTTTCTGAAGATCGTACTAGAATCGAAAATGAGATTATGTGGATAAAGGTGGGTTAAGTGAAGTAAATGGATTTCTTATTGAAACTTTAAATCTTCACACGTCACCAGAAACCAATTTTATAAAATAAGATTACAGAAATTAGATTTAATTTTAAAAGATAATAAAAATCACAAACAAAAAAAATAAACAAATCTGAGATGTGAAAGATTTTTGGTTTCAAAATAAAATCCAAAATTATTAATAAAGTTTCTTTTGAAACTTAACAACTCTTTTGTTACTTAAATCCATGGCTTGCAAATGGAAAGTAACGAACGTACTGATTTTGTTTTTAAATGATTTCTGAACTCGCATTTCGCGAGAATATAAAGTATACAAATGATTTCTTATTGTTAGTGATTAACAGAAAAGCTTTATAAAACCGAGTACAGTGAATTATTTATAGTAAGATTCGTTGCAAAATGGTTCTATTTACAGTTACTTTGCGCTTGGTGAATTTTAGCGTGAGGGAAGTAATTGAAACTTGTACAAATGATAAGAAATATTAGAATTCGAGGCTTCCATAATTTTCGAAGTCTTGATTATATTATTGTACATAAAAGTCTTTGGGTCTGCTTGATTCTGAAAATATTCTGGCGGACTGATATATATTACTTAAGTTATTTAATTATTTTGCCTTTGAATTTAAGTTATTTATACTCTATTCAGTTTCTTGAGGATGCAAGATTGTGAATTCTACGTACTTCATTGTTATATACGAGCAGTGCTTTATTGCGTATCGCTGACGCCCGAAAAACTTGAATTTAACAGGGTTGAGACCTGCTATTGGCAATTTTTCTTTCATTTCATAATTTTTGTACTGAAATCTTAATTTCAGTAATGATTAATTAATTTTCCAATTCAGAAATATGCAAGTTTTTCGCCATTTACAGCTTTTACTGGTAAAAAGTAATAAAGAAAGTATCAAGATTAAAAAAAAAGTTTTTGCTTGATAAAACTTTCTTTGAAAATGTTGAAAATATGTTTTTTTTTTAGTGAGTCATATGCACACATTTAAAAAAAAGTTGAATATGTCGAATCATTTTGCTTTTTAGGAATTTTGGGATTAGAAACGGGAACAGAAGATATTAACCTATACGAAATTTTTTTCTTTTCTTGTTTTTTCGACATGTGAAGAAAATGTTTAATCTTTCCCCTAATATCCCCCTTTTCCATTAGAAAATTACCCAATTTTCACTTTTTTTAGCTCCTGTTGCGCTGTGATCTCTGTAAAAATAAAATAAAAAAAGTGTAAGCAGTGAGAATTGAACGCACGCCGTTGCGACTGTGAAGCTGACGCGCTACTGCCTGAGCTTTCATTACAAAAATTGTGAACCGAAACTAAAATTGACAATTGCTGGTCTTCCCTCGTAAGCGAAATTGAAATGAAATGGTTCGATCGATATAATTAAAATTGGAATACAAATTTCAAATAAGAAACTTTAGCGATACGTTATTTTTTAAATATCAGTTTACTTAGCTTTGAAATCGCGTTGAGGCCAAGCGCTGTGAGCATTCTAAGATAAAACTTTTTAAACCCATGACACGCGGTTAAGAAGTTAGAGTTAATTTACAGTTATATTCCCTACAAGTATTATTCTATTTTGTCCTGCACGGTGATGAGCATCTTTGCACTTATACTTTTTTTCTATCATAAATAATCAACAGGATTGCGATCGACCTCAAATCGCTTCTTCCAGCAAAAGTTACTACTCTTCAAGTCTTAAATTTATGAGCTGTGAAAATAAAAATTCGTCGGACAAGTCTGACGAAGGAAATAACAAGATCGACTTTTGTTTATGACGTTAATTTATTGAATAATTTATTTTTTAATGTTATTAGAGATAATAAATGGGTCATTTATTCTTTCTCTTCCAATACTCGACTTCCACGGCAAAGCTGTGTGGTTTTTAGTGCCGGACGTTTCATATTAAAAATTTTCCAAGTAGGGGAAGCGTGGGGAAATTATGGGTGGAGAAGTGGGAAAAGTTCGGGAAAATAGAGGAGTACAACAAATGATGAGAGGAGAAGTATGTGGAATGATGAAAGGGGGCGAGGGGAATTTGTTGGGAAATAATGAGAGAAGTAGGGGAAATGCGGGAAATAAGAGTGGGAGAGTGAGGCGAAACTGGAGGAAAATAAGAAGGAGACGCGATGGGAAATGAAGGAAAGTTAGTAGCTGGAAATGAGGGGAAATATTTGGAGAAGTAGGGAGGTGATGGGAGAAGAAGTAGGAGAAATGAGGTGAGGAGTAGTGATGGGAAATACCAGGTGGAGTGTGAGGAGAAATTATTGGAGGAGTAGAAGAAATTATGGGAGGAGAAGTAGGTAAAATAATGGAAGGGAGTGAGCAGAATTTATTGGTTAAGAAGTTGGAGGATAATGGGAGAAGAAATAGGGAAATAAGAGTGGAAGAGTGAGGCGAAAGTAGAGGAGAATGAGGAGGGACGCGTCAGGAAATGAAGAGAAGCTAGTAGATGAAAGTGAGAAGTGGGGAATGAGGGGCAATATTTTGAAAAGTAGGTGAGGCGAAATTATGGGAGAACAAGGTGAAATGATGGAAGATTTGTTGGTGTAGAAGTAGGGGAAAGGCGGAAAATAAAAGTGGGAGGGTGAGTCGAAACTGCGGAGGGGAAGTGATGAAAAATGAAGATAAGCCTAAATTATTGGAGAAGTAAATGAGTGAGGGGAAATTATAGGAAAAAAAGTAGAAAAAATGAGGGGAGTAGAAGTGATGGAAAATAAGGGAGGTATTGGAAGTGAGTGGCAGGAACTGTGGGAAGTAAGGAGAGGAAAAAGAAGATGAAGAATTTGGGGAAGTGAGGGAAATTGAAATTAGAAGTGAGGCGAGGAAAAGGTTTGGGCGAATTAATTAACGTTTTAATAGGCTACGAAACCCTTTTTTTAGAAGCGCAGCGCCTACTTTGACTAATTTTTTTTATAGATGAAACGTATTTATAAATCTCTGAGCGAGGTGCTCGGAGGATTTAGTGATAAGATCTTAAGGACTTTTAGAGTATCTTTTGCGATAAGAAAGCGTTAATTTGAGATGATATGGTCGTATTTTAAATAGTTTTTCTACTCGTATCTCATATGCAAACGGAGGTAAAAAGGTGTTGGTGTTTTCAAGTTAAGATTTTAAAAGCGTGTCTCGGTTTGATGTTTCAGTGCGCGAAAAAAAGGTCGAGTCTCGTGAGCTTGAAACTGCCTTTGGCGCAGTATTTCCCGTTAGTTTTACCGCCACCATTTTATTATAAAATAACAAAATATTATATATGTAGATAGTATACATAAATTATAAACGCACTCGTAATAAATAACAAAACAAAACAAAAAACGAAAAAAAACAGAGTGCTCGACTGGACGAGACGAGTTGCTTGATAAGAATTCAGAATGTGCTGGAATTGAATCACCACACTGTACATTTTTGTAAATAGTGTCTACTGGTATTGCGAATTATATATTATTATATTATATTAAGATTAGAGAGCTAAAAAAACAGTGTTGATGTATATGAGGTTGAAAGTCTAAATTTGAGAAGACGATAAAAAGTGAAAGTGGGGATGAGATTTGGATACTGACCTGACTCTAGCTATTCTAAGGATTACAGTGTTTTATTATTATATATAAAATATGTTGATAACGAAAAAATCATAAAGCATAGAGATAAATATAAATATTATAGTAAGTAGTTTTACATATTGTAACCCGTCACACGTGTAGAGCCGCATTCCAAATAGGTTTTTATGAAAAATAAAATGACTTTTATCAAAGCATAAGATGCTGTTTATTTCAAGCGATCCTTATTCAAAACCTGGAAATTTCCGGAATTTTTATTTTTTTAATTCAATTAATTTTTTTGAGAGCGTACTTATATTTAGAAAAAAATTATAAAATAATATGTTTTCCATTTGTAAAAGTAGCTTTATATTATTAGATTTAACTCGTGTTGAAAATTGTTTTTTTTTTTGTTGGAAATTAAAGTTCTTAAATTAAAATTCAACTAATACAGTTGATTATTCCATAATGTTAGTTGAAGATTCATCTGTTTGGTTGAAAATATATTTTTTGGTTCAAAAACTTAAGTATTTTGTGTAAAATTAAATTATTTGGTTGGAAATTGTTTTAACTGGACTTTTAAGTAATCCAATTTAAAATTTATCTCTGGTTGAAAATTCATTCATTTTAGTAGACAAATTAAACTATTTGGTAAAAAAAAATTATCTTTTTTGTTCCAAATTTTCGACTTATTAGTTGAAAATTAGTTTTTTTGTTGTTTGAAAATTAATTCCTCTAAATGAAAATTAAACTATTCCAGTTCAAAATTAGTTTTTTGTTTTTGCAAATCACTTTTTTTAGCAGGAAATATAGCTACCAATCCAGGACAATATTTCATTGTTTAGATAAAGATTCATCTCTGGTTTAAAATTAATTTGTTCGGCTAAAAATTTTAATATTTAATTTGCCATTGAAAATTAATCTTTTTTGGTTGAAAATTAAGCTATTCCATTTGAAGGTTCATAATTTTAGTTCAAAATTCATCACTTTGAAAATTTATCATTTTGGTTGAAAATTCCACTATACTTTATTTAAACTGGAATTATTGTTATAAATTTATTTTATTGCTAGAAGATTCAACATTTCAGTTAAAAATTCACCTCTTGTGGAAATAATAACTATTTTATTGAAAATCTATTTTTCATTTATTTAAAATTAATCTAGTTTAACTGCCAATTTTACTATTTAATTTCTTCCTTAAAATTAATATTTTTTAGTTAAAAATTTAACGATTTGGTGGAAAATATATGTATTTTGTTTAAAATTCGTCTTATTGGTAGAAAATTTATCTTCCTGGTTGAAAATTCACTTTTTTTGTTTTTCACAAATTCAACTATACTATTGGTGAAGATCTATTTGGTTGAATATTAATTTTTTTGTTGAAAATTTATCTTTTTAGTGAAAAAATTAAATATTTTCTTGAAAATTCGTGTTATCGAGTTGAATTTAACTGCTTTCAACTTGAGAGAATTTTTTTTAATATTATACTATTACATTTTTTGTTAAGAATTCATCTTTTTTGTTTAAAAAAATCCTGTATTTTGTTGAAAATTTATCTTTAGTAGAAAATTAATCTTCATGATTGAAAATTCATATATTTTGTTAAAAATCCCCCTTTATGTATAAAATTAATCTTTTTGTCTAAAAATTAAATTATTCTTAATTAAAATTTGAACTAATTGATTAAAAATTTAATTTTTAGTTGAAAATTAATCCTTTCAGTCAAAAATTCATCCTTTGGTTGAAACGATAACTATTTTTTGAAAATCTTTTTTGTTCTTTAAAATTATTCTCTAGCTTAACTGAAAATTTAACTGTTCAATTTTTGGTTGAAAATTCTATCATTTGGTTAGAAATTTGTTTATTTTGTTGAGAATTGGTGTTAGTTAAAAATTAATCTTCAAGTTTGAAATTTCATCTTTTTCATCTTTATTGATAGAACATTCATCATTTTAGTTAAAAAAATTTCTGTCCTTTAAACAATAAGTATTTTATTAAAAATCCGTTTCTTTTTTTATTTAAAATTATTCTCTAGCTCGACTGAAAATTTGACTGTTTAATTTTTTGTTTGAAAATTGATCTAATTTTTTTTAAATTTTGTTTTTAAAGATTCATAATTTCAGTCAAAAACTCCTTTTGTTCCTTGAAAAATGATCTATTTTTTTTAAATTTTAGTCATAAAGCGAATTCAGCATGGCACCTTCAATAATTTAATTTATTTGGAATAATTTATTCTATTTTCGTGCAAAATCCCTCTCTTTCCATTAGAAAATTTCCAGCACCACAAAAAAAATGTTAGTGAACAGCCTAAACTGCAATTCTCTATAATTACACTAATTAATTTTCAGGACAGTTTAAAACATGATTTGTTCTTGAACGAGGTTATTTTTCTCAAATTTGCATTTGAAAATTAAAATATGGAGTACTTTATTAATTATTTACCGCAAGATGGTTTAGAGGAAATAATCATTTCAAATTTACCGCGGAAGGTTTTTAGTTCATTTTGAGAGGCGCTGAAATATTGTTACGCATGCGCACAATCATTAAGAAATGGCCGTTTTGTTTATCGTTTATCGTGTGTTCATTGTCCCGCTCTCTATATTTTCTGTTAATAAAATGAGATTTGTGACAAAAATATTGAATACATTTTGATTGCAAATATGTAAGATTATTCCAAAGTAACGCGAGAAAAATAAGTAACAAATTTGGCATGAAAACTGGCTCAAAATCGTTCTTCTTACAATCTATATATTTAGAGGTTAGGAATTTGAATCAAAGTTTATCAAAACAAACCGAATTATAAATGTACATTTTGCAGCACTTTTGCAATAAATTAGATGTTTTTTATA
>JAWWLR010000149.1:8886221-8897285 GCA_035041075.1 Acraspis erinacei | reverse complement strand
ATTATTTTTTAAATTGAAAATTCAACTATTTCATTTTTGGTTGTTAACTGATCTTTTTTAGTTCAAAATTCAGCCTTTTGTTTGAAAATTGGTCTAGTTCAGTTCAAAACTCAACTATTTGATTGAGAATCAATGTATTTTTTTGAAAAATCATCTTTTTAGTTAAAAATTCAATTATTTGGGGAACAATTTATCTATCTGTTTGAAAATTCAAATTTCCCCTTGAAAAGTTAGGAATTTTAAGCGGTTTAAATTGAATTTAATATAGTACCCAAATTATTTTATCTACTCATGCACTTTGTTTAAGTTATTATTCAAATTCATGGACCTTAGGGACAAATTAAAAAAATTATGAATTACGTTTTCAGTATTATTTAATTATTTTATTTAATCTATCGTGCTAAAATATTGAAGAATCTTCTAATATTAATTAAATTCCGAGCAACTAAAAAGAACATTGTTTATCAGGGAACTTTTTTCCAGGATTTGAATAGACACCCTGTTCTAAATTTCAAGAAAATGTTTTATAAAACCGTTACTACAAACGTTTCTTCAGCCTCGACAAATTTTGGATTAAAATTCGAAGTGAACAAAACACGAATTATTAATACACTTATATTAACTTCCACAGCAAGTTCTACCGAAGGCAAATGCAAAATACAATAAACAAATGGATAGTTTGCTCTCCCGTCTGACTCACGCTTTTATGAAATACCACGAAGCACACAAAAATGATTTAAAAACAGGACTGCTGGTCCATAAATTAGCATGTTGTCTCTGTGATAGGTTCACAGAATTTTCGAATCCCCCAAGACTTCGCAGTGGAATATACCACATTTCTCGATGCCTCAGAGAATTATCCCTTTATTCAGAATCCATGACCATTTGCGATTACGCAAAACCGGGAAAACTCATAACCCCGGACCCCAGCGATTTTGAATTTTTCGGAAAACTTGCCTACGCCTGGCGTTCAAGTGCCGACCTTTTGATACAATCCCTCGCGAAAAACTTCGACCAAAAGTCCTACAACATTCTCTTAGAAATAATCAAATATGATTTTGGACTACTCAAATTTTCAGACGAGAATTGTAGTCACTCTCAGCTGATTTTCGTTAGGTTCCAAAAATACGCGAGACGAATCCACGAATTGAATTGGAGTCAAAGCAAGATCGAGAATATCGTTTACTCGATTGTAAAACACATAAAGACATTGCGAGATAATTCAAGCCTCGAGGTCGATCCGCTTCTCGTTTATGATGAAATTGTTGACATTATGCACTTTTTAAGTCTCAACTACATCAAAAGAAACGAGATTTGCGAAGTGTCTCAAGTAGTCTCCAAGTTTGCGAAGGAATTCGATGTCTTTCTAAAACAAGATGCCCAGATTCAGAAATCTTTCGAGCTTCTGGTCTATTTTTACAAAATATTGGTAAAGCCAGTCGCGAAATTCGACAAGAGCATGCTGGAGAATGTCCGCAATTATAGGAGAAAGTTCCGCAGTAGATTTGAAACATTCGGTCCCACGAAAGTGATGCAGGGAAACGCGAGTGAAATATACAAAATTTTGACTCCGCTTTTAAACTACTGGCTCGAGTGTATGAAATCCTCTTCAACGGAATCCCTCCACGAAATTATTTTCGAAGTAGCCAAACTCCTTCAATATGCGTCTGCAATTCTTGCCACTCAGCCGCTCGATTGCAAATGCGGACTAGACACTTGTAAAGTTAAAAAGAATCTTTTCGACGAGATAAATATTCTCCAGAAATTGGGCAACTTTATCGTCATGCTTGACCAGAAGAGTTTGTCCACGAATTTTCTGCACTTTGCTCGAGATTTCATCGTCGAGGGAATCATGAAAGTCGAAGAGTACAAAAGTAACAAGTGTGGATATTTCTTGTCTCTCTGGAACAATTGGGGCCAGATTCTCTACAACTTGGGCAGTATATGTTTCCAGGAATATCCAGACTTAAGTGCAGAAATGTTTTCCAATCTGTGCTCCTACATTATTCGCGACGAAGGAACCAAAAGTAGGAATAAATTCCTCCGCTCGTCAAATCCCTTGTCTCTGGTGCTGCACAAACTCAGTATAATTTATTTCCGCGTGAAAAAGTACAGAGAAGCGATGATTGTGACAGCTTTTGATGGCTTGATCAGCTATGAAGAGGAGGAATCGAAAGCCTTTAAAATGTGGGCGGGTATAAAACACAAATGCGACTCTGAGGAGATGATTAAGCAGACAATGATATCGTGTTTAAAAACTGATAAAGCTGCCATCAAGGAAATTGGGGTGGAACTTTATTTGGGAGATTATGATTTGGCTAAACTTTGCGCGAGGGAGATTCGAGGATTGCAGAAGGCGAAAGTGAATTTAACTCCAGCGATTAAAGCGGTTTTGAAGGAACTTGATCATTTGCAGAACACTACAGAGTTTATCGAAGGTGTTCAGCATTTGGGATACCATATTGTCTATTTTAGAGACGATTGTAGTATTGCCGACTATGTCAAGAGAGCCGAGTCTTATTTGTGCAATTATGAGAAGAGCGTTCGTTCCGCCTGCTTGGAGGCCAATTTTGACTTTTTCAAGTTTGTCGATCGGTTGAATGCCACCAGCAGGAAAATCAAAAAGGAAATGAAGAGCACGAAGAATATTCTTCAAAGCAACAAAAATGAAACGCTGAATCATGATCAGACGATTGAGACTGAGGAAGTTGTTCCTGTCTATAGGATGATTAATATGAAACAGGATGCTGATGTTGCATCTCAATTGAAACAGGTGCTGGTCAAGTGGGAAAATTCTTTCAAGAAAGATCCTGTAAGTTAGTCCTTTTTTTACAGATGTAAATTTATTTATTTAAATTATTTGGGACTATTTTTTGATTTGCAGAAGGAAATTGTGCATTGTTGGGAACCCGAGATCACTCTTGATATGATAATAATCGCAGGAGAAATTGCTAGATTGTTTTTGTTACAATCTTGTGAAAAACGGATTTGGCTTCTTGCCTACAAATTGGCTTCTGCTCTCGAGAATAAAGCAGCTTCTTTATATGGTATGCGAATTTTAATTATTTGTGCGGACTTTGTTTTATTGTTTATTTTATTTTTGTATTTGAGGGGGAAAATATTTTTGGGAAATATCGGATTTTTTTATAATTTAAATTTACATTTGAATAATAATAATTCTTCATTTGTAAAAGTAGCTTTATATTACTGTATTTAAAAATTTGGTTGAAAATTCTTTTTTTATTCTTCCTCTAATCTGTGTATATTTCATATGTGCGTGTTAAATAATTATTGCTAGAAAAATTCGTTTTTTCAACTGAAAATTTAACTATTCTATTTTGTGTTGTGAATTAACAGTTCGTAGTTGAAAATTCAAGTTTCGGGTTCAAAATTCATGTATTTTGTTGAAAATTCAACAGTTTGTTTCCAAGTTTAAAAATCTTTCTTGGTTGTAATATCAGCTACTACATTTTTCGTTAAGAATTCACCTTTTTTTGGAGTACAAATAGGATTACATGATTGAGAGTTAAACCTTTTTTTAAATTAATTTTTTGGATGAAAATTTAACTATTAAAATTAAATATTCCATAATTTTTGTTGAACATTCATCTCTATAGTTCAAAATTCAATAATTCTAGATAAAGATTAATAGTTTCAGATATAATTTTATCTTTTTTATTTAAAATTGAACTATTCCAGTTGAAGATTCATAATTTCAGTTGAAACTTTATCACTTTATTTAAAAATGTTACTATTTTTTTTAGTTTTTTATTTTAAAACGGAAAATGTAATTACTCCCATTGAATATTCCATCATTTTAATTGAAAATTTATCTGCTGGGTTAAAAAGTATAATTTTTAGTTAAAAATTTGTCTCTTGGTAGAAAATAATCTTGTTTGCTGAAAATTTACCTTTTTGTTTAAAATTCAACCATCCCAGTTGAAGATTTATCAGTTTACCTACAAATTTAACTGTTCAAATTGAATATTTCATTATTTTATTTAAAGATTCGTCTTTTTGGTTGAACATCAACTTTTTAACGGCGAAATCTATTTAAAAATTCATCAGTTTGGTTAAAAACGGATCTTTTAAGTTGAAATTGAACTCATTTGGTTGAAAATTTGTCTTTTTTAGTTGAAAATTCAAATATTTTATTAAAAATGTATGCATTTTGTTGAAAAACTTTCTGTTGTAGAGAATTAATCTTCTTGTTGAAAATTAATTTTGGTGTTCGAAGATTAATTTATTTTACATGAAAATTTAATTATTTCAATTAAATATTCATCATTTTAGTTGAAATTTAATTTTTTTGTTTGAAGATTTAACTCTTTTGTCAAAAATTTATCTTTTTGTTTTAAAATTAATCTGTTCCAATTGAATATTTATTATTGTATTTAAAAATTCATCACTTTGGTTTAAAACTTTTTTTTTGCGTGGAAAATTAATTTTTTTACTGAAAATTTAAGTATTGAATTTATTGTTGAAAACTGATATTTTTCGTTTCGAAATTCAACTATTTTATTGAAAATGTTTTGTTCTTTTAATTATACATTTAAAATGAATTGAAATATTTTTTTCAATTCTCACTTAAAATTCATTTTAAAAATTAAAAAATCATTAAAAATATTCCCATATAATAAAAAATTGTTGTCGTTGAAATAACTACAATTATTAAATTACTTTTAAATCTTTTCAAATATTGGTAATCTTTTAAAACGCTTTTAACCTTGAAAATTTTGAAAATGTTGCTTTAAAATTTTTCAGAATTAATTTTTAAAAATAAAAAAAAAATCATTTGAACTTGTTCCATGAGCCTTAAGAAAAATATGTATTCACTTGAATCCTTAAAGAAAAAGTTAACAGACTTCTAAACTTTATTTGAAATTTTCCAAATTTTCATTTTGTTCAAATTTTTAAAAAAAATTTCCAAATATTAAATTGTTTTTGAAAGTTTTTTGTTTTAAATATTGCATAAACTTTCCAACCTTCTAAATATTATTTAAAGTGATTAGAAGTTGTTCTAAAAATTTCTTAAAATTCTGAAAACTAAAAAATAGCTTTAAAATATTCCAGATTTTTTTTACAATTTTGCAATTTATTTAAAATCATTTAAAATTTTCGTAGGAATCTTAAATAGAAATGGTCATTTATCTTAAAATACTTCGAAATTATTTAAAAGCTTCTGAATTTTTTGCCTAAATCTTCAAAAATGCATATTACAAAAAATTTAAATCTTTACAAGTTTAAAATTATTTTTGAATCTCTTCAAGATTCTTTTTTGACAATTTTGAAAAACTTTAGAAACCTTTAAAAATGTTTTTAAATAATCCTTTAAAATTAATTTTTCTACAAAAAATAATTTAAAATTTTCCAGATAATCTTGATAAAAATTTGTTATTATCTTTAAACATTTCAAACCTCATACAAAGCTGCAATAGTTTAATCCGCTTTCTTCCAAAATCTACATATTGATTGCAATTTATTGAAATCTTTTTTAATTTTAAATTATTTTTGAATATTCTCTTTAAATTAGTTTTTTAAACAAAACAAAAAAAATTAATGTCTTCAAACCTTCCAAAATTGTTAAAAAGCTGTTGATTTTGTTACCAAAATAAATCTATATTTAAAAAATTGAAATCTTCACAAGTTTAAAATTATTTTTGAATATTTTCTAAAACTTGTTTAAAATCTATAAAAATCTTCCCAAGATTTGAGTTATTTTCGAATCATTTTAAAACTTTTTTAAATATTTTGAAATATTGAATTTTTCCTACAAAAAATTTAATTCTCTACAAGTGTAAAGATTTGCCCAATATAATATCAAAAATTATTATTAAAAATAATCAATTACGGCTAAGACTTTTTGTTTTATCAATAATGTTTCAAAAAGTTTATAAACGTTTTTACTGCAGCTTTTTAGGAAAAAAGGAAAAGGATATTATAAACTCTTTCTACAATCATTTTTAATTTTATTTCTAGTCACTGCTCGTAGCATTTCTCTCAGATTCGTGAATAATCTCTGGATTGAAAAAGGTCTAGAATACGCTGAAATTCTAAAAATGTCTGAAGAGACTGAAAATAAGAGTGCAGTTGGCATGTTTAAGATTAGTTTGGCAGATTTCTACTTTGAAAATGGAAAGGTATTTATTTCCATGATGTGGATTCAGTAAACTTGAGAGATAAACTGAAAAAACACTTTTGATTGTAAAGAATTAATAATTTCCTATTTATAATTTTTAGCAAAAAGAAGCAGTCGAGTTACTGAAAGATGTGAAGAATTTAGGAACAATCGATTTCTCAGCCGATGTTCCAGTTTATCTAGATTATTTGGACACAGTCATCAGGAATTACCAATTTTTCACCAAAGAAATGCAACATGAAGAATACTCTGAATACATTGTGCACAATGTCTACTCGATGATTACAGTCAGCGAAATTATAGACTCTGGAGGTAATTCAACTACTTTCATAATATAATTACAGGGTGTCTACCCTACCTGGAAAAACTGAAATTTTCAGGGAATTTTTTTCGAGAGCGTGTTTTTTTATTTAAATTGCAACATAACATTGAATAATAATGATTCTTCAATTGTAAAAGTAACTTTATGTTGCTGTATTTAAGTATTTTGTTGAAAATTATTTTTTTTTGCATCAGTTTTTGTACGAAACTTTTAATTACTTGGTTGCAAGTTTAACTCTTTTGTTAAAAGTTAATTTTTTAGGTTGAAGCTTAATTATTTTAATTGAAAATTGATCTTTATTGGTTCAAAATTCAACTACTTGGTTGAAGATTTGTCTTTTTTAGTTAATGATTCAAATATTTCATTGAAAATTCATGTGTTTTGTTGAAAAATCGTCTTTTTTAGTAGAAAATTCATCTTTTTGCTTGAAAATAAAACTACTGACTTGAAAGTTAAACTATTTTGTTAAAAACTCATCTTTTTGGTTTAAAATTCGTCTATTCCAGTTAAAGATTTATCATTTTAGTAAAAAATTTATCACTTTGGCGGAAAATTTGTTTTATGTTTGGTGGAAAATTTATTTTTTTAAGTGAAAATTTAACTATTCTATTCTTGACTGAAATATCAACATTTTTCTTTCATAATGCATAATTTTTTGTGAGAAAATTTAATTAATTGATTGCAATTTTAATTCTTTTGTTAAAAGTTAATTTCTTAGGTTGAAGCTTAATTCTTTTGATTGAAAATTTTTATTGGTTCAAAATTCAACTACTTCGTTGAAGATTTGTCTTTCTTGATTAATGATTCAAATATTTAATTGAAAATTTATGTGTTTTGTTGAAAAATCGTATTTTTTAGTAGAAAATTCATATTTTTGGTTGAAAATAAAACTACTGACTTGAAAGTTAAACTATTTTGTTAAAAATTCATCTTTTTGATTTAAAATTCGTCTATTCCAGTTGAAGATTTATCATTTTAGTTAAAAATTTATCACTGGTTAAAAATTTGTTTTACGTTTGTTGTAAAATTTATTTTTTCAAGTGAAAATTTAACTAACAAATTTTTGTTTGCAAATTTATCTTTTTTAATTGAAAATACCGGGAAACAGGAAATTTTATGAGACCCGGAAAACCAAGAAATGAGAGTGAATTTATTTTTTGACCTGGAATTTTATCAATTTTTAAACCAAAAATTTGTCCAACTTTGATTTCAACACTTACAAATTTTCCATTTTTGATTTTAATTTGTAAGCATATATATTTTTCATTAAAAGAATGTTAAAATGCAATTTCAGACCTAAAAAAATTAAAAACTAGTAGCGTTTGAAATAGATCATTTTTGATAAAAAAAAAAACCTTTTTAGTTGATCAACTGAATAAATAATGGTTTTTAAAATTTAACTCTACTTTAAGATTTAAAAAATGAATAATAATTGATTTTATAAGATGTTTCGGAATCAGTTCACAAATTTAGAATTCCCAGATTTTAACGATACAAATTTTTAAATTTCAATTGGAAAGTCTTGTTAGTTAAACGAGTGTAAACACCCAATTGAAACTTTAAAAAATTATTTTCCTTTTTTAAAATAACTTCAAAATAATAAATTCATAATTAAAGGCTTTTATTAAATTTAAAATATTCTTTTAGTCTAAAATTAGAAGTTTTGTAATGAAGATTATTGAAAATATAAAAAAAAAATATAAGCTTTTTGAGAATCAGGAAACTTTTCAAAAATATTAAAAAGCAGTTTCTTAAGATTCCTAGGAAAATAGAAAATTAATTTCTATTTAAAAAAATATATTTTAAGAGAACATTTAAATAGATTTAAAAAGAGTACCAAATTTGTCGCACATGAATCTGGAAGATTTTAACAAAATATTTTTTAATTTGCCGAATTTAAAAAAAAAAATCGGAAGAATTCGAATCATTATAAAAGATGTTTAAAAGCACCGAAAAAAATTTCAAAAATAATTTAAAATTTGAATTGACTATTTTTTTTTATTGGAAATTGATCGTTTTTAATTAAAAACTCAAGTATCTGGTTGAAAATTCATGTATTTCATTGAAAAGTCGTCCGTTTTATTTGACATATCATAATTTTTCGTTCATAATGCATTTTTTAAATAAAAATATAATAAATTGGTTGAAAGCTTAACGCTTTTGTTAAAAACTAATTTTTTAGGTTGAAGATTTATAATTTTAATTGAAAATTGATTTCTATGGTTGAAAAAATTAGCTATTTCATTGAAAATCGTTTTTCATTCCATTATTTTGAACAAAAATTCATCTCCTTGGTTGAACATCAATTTTTTTTATCTAAAAATTTAACTATTCAATTTTCGATTGAAAATTCATCTTTTTGGATTAAAATTCAACTGTTCCAGGTTAAGATATAATTATAAAACATTTTTGAATAGTTTTTTGTTGTTGAAAACGATTTTTTAAACTGAAAATTAGTTTTTTAAATTGATTATTTATGTATTCGATTTTTGTTAAATTAAAGATTCAACTGTTTGGTAGAAAACTAATCTGTTTTAGTTGATGATTCAAGTATTTTGTTGAAAATTCGTATTTGAAGGTCAAATAAAAATATTTTTTATTTAAAATTCAAATATTTTTTGGTTGAAATATCAACTGTTACATTTTTTGTTTCAAATTCATCTTTTTATGTCGAAAACTCAACTCCTTAGTTAAAAAATAAACCTACTTTCTTAAAAATTCATTTTTTAATTTGAAGATCCATAATTTTAGTTAAAAATTTTACCTTTGGTTTAAAATTGAATTACTTCATTGAAAATTCGTTTTTTTTCTTGTGTTAGAAAATAATTTTTTAACTAAAAATTTAACTTTTTGTGGAAAATTTATAATTTTGGGTTTAGAGTTAAACTATTTTGTAGAAATTTTTTGTTACCGCTTGGAAATTAAACTATTAGGTAAGAAATTAAACTGTTTTGTGGTTCTTTTTTTATTGGAAATTATTGTTTTGTTAATGCAAATTTAACTATTTCATTTATAGTTCAAAGTCGATCTTTTTAAGTTAAAAAATTCCACTATTTGGTTGAAAATTTAAGTAATTTGTCGAAAATTCGTCTTTTTGGTAGATCCTTTTTCTGTTATTTTTAGAATTAAACAACGTTATTCTGAATTATCAATCAAAATTTGTATTTATGCAATAGGTGAAAAGTGACAATTTTTCCATATTTTCATTGCACTATTTAAGTTGAAATAATTTTTGTTAAGAGCAAAATTTATGTATTTTGTTGAAAAATCGTCCTTTTGGTTGAAAATTCATCTATTTCAGTTGAAGATTCATCATTTTAGTTAAAAAATTCAACACTTTAGTTGAGAATTTGTTTTGCTTTTGGTGGAAACTTAATTTTTTTTCACTGAAAATTTAACTATTTTGTTTTTCGTAGAAAAGTGATATTTTTTAGTTCAAAATTCAACTGTTTGGTTAAAAATGGTTGTTTTTTAGTAAAAATTTCATCTTTTTCGTTGACAATTCAACTATTTGGTTAAAAAGCCGTCTATCTTGTTGAAATTTTTCAGATTCATGAACTTTACAGATAAATTCAAGAATTGAATAATTATATTTTTAGTATAATTTAATTATTTCATTAATCGATATTACTAACTGGTGCTAATATGTTTAAAAATATCTTGTATTATAATTTTTTAAAGTTTTTCAAATTTAACATTATAATTGAATCCCCAGAAACTGAAAAAAAATATTTACAATAAACTCGCGAAACTATATACATATTCTAAGTCGATTGTTTAAAAAATTTGAAGTATTTGAATGGCTCCGTACTAGGAAAAATATTAGAGCCTGAAATAAACCTTCAATTGAGCTGCCGGATTGAATAAGAGCATATACATTTTTTCGGCTCGAGCAGGATGAGTTCTCATAGTTTTCAAAATTTGTTGAGAACATTAATTTTTGGAAATTTAATTACTGCAAGCAATCTGCTTGAATTCAGTACAAATTTGAAGGGTGGATATTCAAAATCGTATAACCGCCATTCCAATATTTTACAGGAGAGCGTAAAAACGCTCGTATATTTTGTAATTGTAGCATTTTTTAAAAACTAAAGATTCTTTTTTCATTATAAGGTAATACGTCACTTATTCAAGTTTGAAACGATTTGGATTAAAATTAAGGAAGATACGACCACTTGAAATTTGGCCACGTATAAGTCTAAGGGGGTCTGGCAGTTCAAAGTCGTATATTAACCATTAGCGTCACGAATTGAAAGTAAGAGAGGCAAGCTTCGCGAAGGTTTTATTTTATTTTTGGCACTTCTATAACCAAAATGCTTTAATAAATTTTAACTTTTTGTTTATTACTGTTATTATTAGTGATTTTAAATAAAAATGTATTGAGTAAATTCGTTTTATATTTTGATTCGTAATTTTTCTCCAGAAATACAGGACCTAGAACATTGCTTCTTGAACCAAAATGTTTGTAAAAGAATGTAATAAAATAATGAAATGCACGGTTTGACGGTTTTCAACAGTAAAATACTTTTTTTATACGTGAAAGACAAGGCGTAATATTTACCTTGACAGAAATGCAGGCAAACATGTGGTTAGCACTGAGTCA
>JAWWLR010000149.1:8821835-8837990 GCA_035041075.1 Acraspis erinacei | reverse complement strand
GGCAGAGGAAGGGCTTCTCGCCAGTGTGAAGGCGCTGGTGGGATTTCAGCTGGCCGGATTGAGTGCAGGCCTTTGTGCATCGGGGAGAGTCGCAGGGATAGGGACGCTCACCTGAGGAAAGCAAACAATTTTTATTTAGAGTTCTGGATCCTTTTTTCGCATGTCAAAGAAGAAAAATTGAGTTCTAATCAATTTAGATGTTTTCAAAATGATGTGCTTAAAGTGCTGAACGTTCAAATGGACGAAATTTTTTACTGATAACTTTGTATCCAAGAAAAAGTACTAAAATGTTTGTTTATTTATATTGGAGATAATGTATTATTGAATAAGAATTATAATGTACATTTTAAATTGCAATTGGAATAATATTTCATTTATTTGAACGTTCGAAACTTCGGGTACATTTCAAAATTGATTTCATTACATAAATAGAATTACATACTTTCAAATTGGGATACTTTTTCCATTTGGTGGTTTTCAAAATAGATGCGTCCAAACATGACAATCAAGAAAAAATACGAGTCAACAATGCTGCAAATTTTCGTTTCCTGGTCTTTACCGACTTTACATCCAAAATGATCGCAAAACAGGAGGATTTTTTTCTCGAAAATAGGGGAATAGATCGAAATATATTGAATTTTAAACAAAACAGTTAATTTTCAAGCAGATAATTAAATTCCCTGCAAAACTGTTGAATTTTGTGCCAAAAAGTTGAATTTTAAAGCCAGAAATACGATTTTTTAACAAGAAATTCGAATTTTTTTTACGAAATACTTGATTAATCTTCAACAAAAACAGATGTATTGTTAACCAAATAGTTGCATTCTCATCTAAAAGAGTTCATCTTAACCAAGAAAGACGAATTCTAAATGAAAAATATAATAGTTGACATTTCCATAAAAAAAATATTGAAATTTGAAATCAAACACGGTTTAATTCAATAAAAAGTCAAAATTTTAAACTAATAGAGGAATTTTTGACCAAAGAAAAAAGCTTTTAACAAAATAGTGAAATGGTCACATTTTCAAACAAAAAATATTAATCTTGAACCAAAAGAAGTTGAAATGACATCAAAGAAATTTCAACTAATGGGATGAATCTTTATTAAAAAATCATTTTTTTAACAAAATAGTTACATTCTTATTTAAATACTTGAATTTTCATCCAAAAAATATTAATTATTTATCTTTTTTTAAAGGAAATTCAAGTATTTAAGTAGGAATTGAACTATTTTGTTAGAAAAAAAGATTTTTTATGATCAAAGGTTCATCTCATTAGTTGAAATTTGTTTGATGCAAATTCAACTACTTGGTTGAAAATTCAACTGTTTTTCGTTAAAGATGGATATTTTTTGTTTAAACATTAATTTTGAACCAATTGGTCAAATTTTTAAACAAACAAATTCATCTTTACCCAAAAATAGTTGTAATTTAAACCAAAAAGTTGATTTTTTCATCCCAAAATACAAATTTTTCAAACAAAATTGACAAAAATTCATTTTAAAAATGAAAATTACTTTTCTACTAAATGACGATGATTGATTTCTTAACGAAAAATACAATAGTTAATATTTCAACAAGAAAAATTGAAATTTTAAATTTAAAAAAGTTTATTACAACAAAAAATGCGACTGTTTAACTAACGAGATGAATCTTCGGATAAGAACTAAAATTAACTTTCAAAAAAATAGTTTAACTGTAAAACAAGTATAGATGCATTTTCAACAAATTGAATTTTCGAACCAAGCGGTCAAATTTTCATACAAATAGTTGAATTTTCATCTAAAAGAGTTCATTTTTAACCAAGCAAGATGAATTTTAAACAAAAAATATAATAGGTGATATTTCAACTAACATTGAAATTTTAAATAAAAAACAGTTAAATTCATTAAGAAAAGGAAAAATTTCAAATATGTAATTAGATTTATCCTTTACCTTCAACTAATGAGATCCATCTTTGACCAGAGAAATGATTTTTGAACAAAAAAGGTAAATTCTTAATAAAATAATTTGAATTCCCATCCAAAAAAGAATAATCTTCAACCATAAACAGTTGTATTTTTAACAAAATAGTTAAACTTTCAACTAAATGAGATGAATCTATGACTAAATAAACTTTCAACAAAATAGTTAAATTCTTGATTAAAAAATTGAATTTTCATCCAGAAAAGATGAATTTTGAAACAAGTGGTGGAATATTCCGACAAAACATATTAATCTACAACCAGAGACAGTTTTATTTTCAACCAAATATGTAGTTGCATTTTTAAGCCAAACAATGAATTTTTCAAGAGACATTCGAATTTTTAAACAAAAAACTTCATTTTATGCTGAGCATTTAAACAAAAAACAGTTTAATTTAACTAAACAAATTAATTTTCATCGCAAAAAGGGCGAATTCTCGACAAAAAATATAATACTAGACCTTTCAATAAAAATAAAAACTTATTTGGAAAATTTTCAAACAAAAAATAAAATTTCTTTTTAAGAGGACGTTGAATTTTCAATAATAGCATCTAAGTTGGATTTTCTTTCACAGTTCTATCCATTTAATTCGCATTTAAGCGAAAAAATGTGAAAAGGGGTTAGTTTCTTTGAAAAAAGGGGCAAAAAAAATTATTTAAAAAATGGGAGAAAACTGCAAATTCCAATTAAATTATTGAAACCAAAGACTACGGTATTCTTTTGGTTGATCAAGAACCGAACTTTCGAGAATGGAAAAAAAACCGAACGGTAGAGAACGACGCAGCGTCTATCATTTTTTCTAAAATATCACGATGGCCAAAATTTTAAATTGTTGAAAAAAATGGCTCGAAATCTATGGTCCATTAAAAAACAATTATTATTCGCGAAAAACCTAGTGAAAAAAAATTATTCTCGGCAACACTAGCTAGAAAAAAATAACAGCATCATTTAAATTTTAAAACTCCGTTCCCACTTTCTACCCAAACAATGCACGTGCGCGCTTAGTTCCCTCCCCTACTTTCTTTCAGACATCTTTCTTCTAACTCCTACGCACAATAGCCTAAATCTCGAAGAATTGCAACTCATCTCAACCCACTCTCCCCAAGAAATTTAAATCACACTCTGACTCTGGAATTAAATCACCCCGTGCTCCGATCAGAAAAAAATAAACAGCACAAGATTCTTTGTTGGTGTTGCTATCGGAATCTCGAGCCTCTCAAGGAATTTAAAGCGCGCATAATGGCGGTTGGCGGGACGCAACACGCGACATGCAACAACGTGTTCCCCGCAAAACGTGCATTACCTCCAAAGAGGTCGGAAAAATACGTTTTTCTACATTTATTTAACAATGACACCGATTCATGGAAAAGAAAGCATCCGAAAACAATCCAAAAATATCCTTTGTTCTCGAGGGCAAACCATCTACACTGAATCAAAACACTTTTTCCTACCTGTATGCGTTCGCAGATGTGCCTGGAGACTCTTTTCTCTGGGGAAGACTCTGTTGCAGAAAGTGCATTTTATAGAAGAGGGCGAAGTGCTGCCCTGCAGCATTAAATTTGTCAAAATATCTGCTCGGGGTCGTCCTCGGCGATGACTTTCTGAGCCTCTACTTCTTGCACCAGGTCCGCCTCTTCCGGATGCGTATTCGGGCGACGAACAGGAACTTCCTGGAGAGGAGGTTACAGCATTTCTGGCTTCTTCGCTCCAGTTCCAGGGGAAGAGCGAATTCATGGGTGGACTAGAAGGTAACATCTCGGCAAGAGGACGAGGACGCTTTGGCGTATGAAGAGCCATTTTCGAGTTCCTGAACACTTTATCACCTGCTGCAAACACTTTCACACCGGGTTTAAGTCAACTTTGACCTCTTATCGAATCACTTATTTCACGTAACCCCTTTTTTAAGGACAATCAACCGCGTGCAACTGGTTAACCGCCAAATTTCTACGGCGTGGTTTGTAGAACACTATTTACCACTTCCGGTAACAGTGCGCGCGCAGTGGTTTCGAATAACGCAGATAAAGTAGGCACAGTAGGGTAAGGTAGGGATTTCTATTATAAACAATCAGTCGGTAAATTGGAAAAAATAAATAAAAAATTAAATTTTTAGAAATCATTGTAATTTTTCTTTAAAAATGACATTTAACAATAAAAAAAAAACATATCTAAAAGTTTCCCAAGAATCTTAAGAATTTTCAAGGATCTTTTTTTTAAATGTTTTTATTCATTTTTCAAAGTTTTGTTTACCTTTAAAAATTCTTAACAAGCTTCTACATTTTTTTCGATAATTCTTAAAATTCTATATTGCCTTTTATATAAAATATTATTCATAATAAATAATAAAATATATAATAAACAAAATCATTCAAAATAAAAAAAAAAACTTTAAATCTTCCTGATTATTTATTTTCGATTTTTTTAGAAAGCTTTAGAAACGTTTCCAAATCTTAGTAAATTTTCTTTCAAAATTAATGGTTATAAATAAAAAATAATAATTTTCTAAAAGCTTCCACGGAGTCTTAATAAATTGTTGTAACCTTTTGAAACCTTGAAAAATTTTAAAAAGCTTTTAAGTTTTTTCGAAATCTAAAAAAATCTACATTTCGTTCTAAATTATGTAATTATTATTAATAATAAAAATTATTAATAAATAATAATTAATAATAAACCAAATCTTCCAAAATTAAGAAATTGCCTTAAAATCCACGTGGGCATGAATGTCCCCAGACGTGTTGAGAACATCCTAAAAACGTCCTAAGTCAGGCCAAATAACGTACTAAAAAACATAGAACTCTCTAAAAAGGTTTTAAGGGCGTATTTGAAATATTATACTTTTTTGGCCTGACTTAGAAAGTTTGTTTGAAAGTTCTAAAAACTTTTTTTAAAACCTTCCTAATTTATTTTCGAAATTTTCATAATATTTTCAGAAATCTTAATAAATTTTTTTATTGTCACGAAACCTTGAAAAATTCCTAACAAGCTTCTAAATTTTTTCAAAATATTAAAAAACGTAGATTTCGTTTTAAATTTATTATTAAAATTAATAAAAAATCATTACTAATTAATAAATAAATAATAAACCAAATCTTTCAAAATTAAAAAATTTCCCTAAATCAGATTTACTTTCTACATTCTTAGAATTCATTGTAATTTTTTTTTAAATTAATTTTTCAAAATAAAAAATCATATCTAAAAGTTTCCCAGGAATCTTAATATTTTGTAAGGGTCGTTTTTTTATTTTTTTTAATCATTTTTTTGTTTACCTTTAAAAATGCTTAAAAAGCTTCTACATTTTTTCTATAATTCTTAAAAAAATCTACATTCCGTTTTGTATAATTTTTTTTAATTATACAATAATAATAAATAATATTATCATATAACTAACTGAGCTTCCAAGGATTCTTAATATATTGTGTTAATCTCTTGAATTCTTAAATTCTTTAAAAGCTTCTACTAATTAATAAATAATGAACTTATAAATAAATAATAAACTAAATATTTAAAAAAACGCTCGAATGCTTCCGGCTTATTTTCAACATGTTTAGAAATGTTTTGAAGTTTCCGTTAATTTTTTTAAAATTATTTTTATTTCATTTTATTTTATTTTTATATTTGAAAGCTTCCCAGGAATCTTAATAACTTTTTTTCTTGTCTTGAAACCTTGAAAAATGCTTAAAAAGCTTCTACATTTTTTCGGAAATATAAAAAAACTGCATTTTTTGTTCTAAATTAATTATTATGAATAACAACAAATATTAATAATTTATAAATAAATAATAACCCAAATATTTGCAAATTACAAAATTGCCTTACAAATTTTCAGATTTATTTTCTACAATTTTTGAAATCATTGTAAATTTTCTTTAAAAATTAATTTTTCAAAATAAAAGATCATATCTAAAAGTGTCCCAGTAATCTTAATAATTCATGAGGAATATTTTTTTTAATGTTTTAAATCATTTATTGTTTACTTTAAAAAAATTCTTAAATAGCTTCTACATTTTTTTCGGTAAATCTTTAAAAATTTACATTGAGTTTTATGTTAAATATTACTGATAATTAATAAATGATAAAATAAATAATAATAAAATTAATAATAAAAACCAAATCTTTCAAAATAAAACAAAGCTTAAATAGTTCGTGATTTATTTTCGACATTTTTAGAAATGTTTTCAAATCCCTTTTAATTTTCTTCCACAATCAAAAATCATTTCTAAAAGCTTCCCTGGAATATTAATAAATTTTTGTATTGTCTTGAAACCATGAAAAATTCTTAAAAAAGCTTCTACATTTTTTCGAAATCTACATTTCGCTCTAAATTAATTACTATAAATAATAAAAAATAATCAATGATTATCAAATAATAACATAATAATAAAATAAATAGTGAATTCTTTTTATTCTTTTGAAAACTTAAAAAATGCTTAACTTTTTTCTTAATTTTAAATTATTTTTGAAATTTTTTCAAAACTTTGAAATTCAAGGTGATTGTGTCACAACTCTCATGAGTGAGAAAAAGTTTTTTTCTATGTTTTTAATCATCAAATGAATATTAACTGATTATGTCATTTTAAATAAAATATATTTTTTTTATGCCAAAATTTTTAACTTTTCTCAGAAATTTATTTAAACAATGTTTTTTTGCAAATTAATTTTGTATCGCTTCTTACCAATTCTTTAAAAATGTTTGAATTTCAATAATTGATGGCTTTTTCAGGTAAAATATTCTCTACATCTTTATTGTTTTTAATTTTAAAAGTAAACTCGTCTATTGCTCAAATCGTTAAAACCTTTTTTTTAAAGGAAATTCTTTTAAACAAATAGTTATATTTGAAGATTGTTTACTTATTTCAAAATTTTAAACAGTGAAGTTGTATTATTTAGATAATTATTTTGCTTAAGCTTTAAACTTTTTTTGAACACAATTTTTTTTCGTAACACATGACTGATAATATTATTTCGGTTCTTAAAATAATAGAAATGTTTCTTTTTCACAGAGACGTCATTTGTTTTACAATGACCTGATTTTTGTTAAAAAAAATTTGTTGTCTTCAACATATTTAAATTATTTTTGAATCTTTTTAAAACTTCGAAATCTTTGTAATATGTTTTCATAAAATTCAGACTTTCCCTATAATTTCTTTAAAATTCTTTTTTGTTAATTTTGGAAATCTGTTAAAATATTCTCTTAAAGTTAATTTTCAAAACTTGTCAATATTTTTTTAAATTATACGAAATTTTCCCGAATTTTTTTTAAATACTGCGAAAATTAAAAAATAGCTTTGAAATCTCACATATTCTTTTTCAGTAAGTTTGGAAATCTTTTAAAGTATTTTCTAGAATCTTCATAACATTTTTTTATTCTTTTGAAATTTATAAAAAACTTTAAATCCTTCCTTTTGATCTACAAAGTGCTTACAATTTTTTCAAATAATCTGAAGATGGAAATTAATATGAAATATTTTCAAAATTTAAAAATCTTCGAAATATCTTGCAACACTTAACAATTTTCTAAAAGTATTGATATCCTGCAAAATAAAAAAACTGCCTTAAAATCTTCCATATTCTTTTTGGCAATTTAAAAAATCTTTTATAATTTTGGAAATCATTTGAAATATTCCCAGAAATCTTAAGAACCTTTTTTTATTCTTTTTAAATGCATCAGAATTCTTTAAATCCTGTTTTATTTTATGTAGGAAATGCTCAAAATGTTTTGAAATCATCCGAAGATGAAAATTAATATTAAATATTTTAAAAGTTTGTAAATCTTCTAAATATATATAGATTAAAAGTTTTCCTAAAATGTTTTGATACGCTGCTAAATTAAAAAAAAACTGTCTTAAAATCTTGCAGATTCTTTTTCGAAGATTAAAAAAAAATCTTTTATACGGTTTTGAATTTTTTTACATATTCTCTTAAAATTTATTTTTCAAAATTAAAAAAGAATTCATTTATTATTTTAGAATCTTTTCACAATATCTATGTATCTCTAAACATTACTCGATTAATTTTTTTTTAATCTTGAAAAATTAAAAAATCTTGCATTAAAATCTTCTGTATTGTTGTTCGAACAATTTTTCTTAAAATTTATTTTGAAAATAAAACAATGCTTTAAACCATTAATGCTTCTTTTTTTAAGTTTTTCAAACATTGAAATGTTGTATGAATGATACATTTTCTTAAATCTTCTCAAGATTGAAATCATTACCGAATTTTTCCAAACGAGTTTTTGCAGAAATTGTTTCTATTGAAATTTCGCGCGTAAAATAAATTCAAAAATGTAGGCCGGTAAAGCAGAAGCCGAATCAATATAATAAAATCAATATAATCTCTTTTCTCGGCAAATAAATTCAGACCATTGAAAACTTGCTTAAAATTCTGTTTAATATAAGTGATTCTATTTCTGTTGTGTCCACTTTTTGCAGAACATTATAAAAACCCTGTCCCGCGATTCAACCGGAAGATCAACCAAACTTCCCCGCGCAATCTTTCAAAGCTGATTGGCTCTCATCCCAACGCTACCATTCTCAAAAAAGTTGCTTCAATTTCAATTATTATTTCACTTTATTTATGTTTTGTCTGCCGGCAATTCTTTATCATCCTTCATTGTCACCTCCAATCAACTTGCCTCAGCCTTGCCATGCTTGCCATTATATTATCAATCATACATCTTTGCTCTCAACAACGTAAAACAACCTAACCGGATGTGTCTTTCCATAGCGAATCTTGAACAGCTCCAAACAACTCCGTTTTTCTAGAAAACAACTTTTTATTTTGAAAATCTTTGACCATCAAAAATCATTTTCAATTTTTCTTTTCCAATTTCATCCCTTGGCTGCATTAAACTCAGCCCCAGTTAGATTCGAAAAAATGGAATGGGGGAAACGAGCGCTGATGCGGTTCCTCCCAATCCTCCCCAGCACCTCGTGGACAGTCTTCAACTCAGCCATATTGGATTTATTGAATGTCTCTGTTACACAAGGGCTCAAAAGTAGCCGTGAAATTTTCGCATAATCCTCGTCAAAAAGAGGATAAAGGACCATGGAGTACAGTATCCAGGTCAAGAACAAGTTCTCTCTGGCTCTCGACGAAGATGAGGATCCCCTAGAAGTCCTTAAAATTCGCGAGCAGGAGAGGGAGCAGAAGAAGAAGGAAAAACTCTCCGAAAAGGCCAAGCAGCCGGAGCAGAAAAGTGCCGCTACCAAGCCCCCAAAAACTCGTGTGATTAAGGATGCTCAGCAGCCAACCGAGCCCCAAAAAAATCTAGGTGAGTCCTAAAAGATTTTCACTTAAAGAGTCATTATGGCCGACCAAGTCGACCTCGTGCCTCATTCCCGCTCTCTAGTTCCACTTTTTCTCGATTTTCCCGCTTTTGCAAGACCTTTTGCAACATTCCTCACATCTAGAAATCCAGTTCTAACAGGTTTCCAAATTTTCCATTCAAGTTCTAGCTCGCTCGAGATTGATTTTCTCTTCATGGTTTGCATTTTTACGAGAACACGTTTCCACGCGGTCGCAACTTTGCGAATTGCGTTATTGGTGGTTTTGGCCCGGATAAAGGGGTTATGATTTAATTTTGCCCAATTTTTATCACTCGGGGAAAATCTGAGTTTTGATTTTTGAGGGATTTGAAAAGTTTTCGCAATTTTGAGTTACGGCCAATTTGGCGTGTAATAAACTATTCAACGATATCGATTTTGCGAGGCTCTCCGCGTGTTTAACGTCATTTTGTTGAATACAATTGAGAGACCTTGGGTTTTAGGGAAAAGTATTTTTTGAAATTAAAAAAAGTTCCAGTGGTGATGAATTGCTGCCATGTGCTAACCAATATGTCTGCTGAAAAGCATGATAAAAATAACAGCCCATGGCCAAGCATGGTAATAGCCAAGATACAAGTTGCTTCGACTTTTTTTTAAAAAGATTTTTAATGGAAAGCTCCAAAATTCATGTTATTCTGACGTTTTAGACTAAAGCATTTTTATAATCTGTGCTATTGTGATTAAATGTTTGATAAGCTTTTATTCCAATTTCCACGTGTGAAACAAGATTATTTATTTTTAAAAGAAATTTCTCCACGCAATTGAAGAGATTTCTCCTTTCAATCCTATTTTCTAACCTAAAAACTGAAAAAGTGCGAGAAACATAAACAAATTGCCCGATTTTACTCCCATTTCTATTAATGAAACTCGAGAGGTGAATATCAATTTTGAATTTGGCGCGAATCTGTAACGAATTGGAGGACGTGTTCGAAAGTTCCGGTTGGGAACTTGTCTCCCTATTGGTTGCTTTTACCGGAAATTGGACTAGTAGAACAACGCAATTCAATCAAACAAAGAGTTTTCGCTAACATTGTTTTTAATCTTTGAGAAAAATAAACACATTTTATCATTTCAAAACGTTAAAAATCTTAAAAATAGTTTCAAGTATAATGAACAAAAATGATTTTATCATACTTTCAACCAATTCTTTCGTCAACAAAACATTCTTCAGATAATCGAATGTGACCTTGTTTTTTTTCAACGTAACGATAACTGGTCATGAATGTAAAAAAATGTATTTTATTTCCAGAATATTGCAATATTTAATCACGTACACCCAAGGTTATGCCAATCTGTTTCGCCGAAAGAAAAAAAATTATTATGTATTTTTTTAGAGTCGTATTCTCTTAAACATAATTGTGTTATATTTTGTGTATTTATTGATGTTAAATTTTTCATTATATCAAGTGTATAAAACATAGTTTTTTTGTTGTTGCTTTTTTGCAGTCAGATAAAGAAATCGTACTTAAATTGAGAGTAATATAACCTCAAATTCAAACGTGTTTTTCTACGCGTTTTGAAACTTAGAAACTTAGTCAGGACATTCTTTTTTATGGAATTTTTTCGAAGAAGTGTTTGTTTTTGTTTTATAACAGAAAAGTAAATAACGGTGTTTCTTCATCATTTGTAAAAGTAGCTTTATATAACTATTTAAATATTTTGTTAAAAATTAGTCTGTTTTTTTTTTATTTCAACTGTTTATCCAGTTGAAATCCATTTTTTGTTAAAGATTAATATTTTTTCGTTTTTTAATTCGTCTTTTTTTGGCGTAAAACTAATTTTGGTTTGAAAGTTACTATTTTTGGTAAAAAATGCAACTTTTTGTTGAAAATTTAACCTTTTTCTTATACAAAATTAATCTTGTTGGCTTGAAAATTCAACAATTTGGACGAAATTTTGTCGTTCTTGATTGAAAAATCATTTTTGTTGATAATTCATATTTTTGGTGAAAAAATTTACCTAGGTTGTCAAATAAACTAAACTTTTCGTGGGATATTAACTCTTTTGTTTAAAATTCGTCTTTTCCGTAGAAAATTAAGGTTTGTGTTTTTTTAAACGAAAATTTTTCATAAAAACTATCTTTTTTATTGCAACTTCGTAATTTTTGTGTTTGTTATAAGTTGAAATTTTTTGTTAAAAAATGTTTTTTAAATTAATTTTGTATTGAAAACTTTTTATTTCCATTTTTGGTTGAAAATATATCTTTTAAAGTAAAAAAATTCATCTATTTTGGTAAAAAAATAAATTTTCATGTTTGGCTGTTAATCCTTTTAGTTGAAAATAAAATTACGGGGCTGGATGGGAAGTTTCGATTGGACTATTTGGTTGAGAATTCATGTATTTTATTTGAAAATTGATCTTTTTAAACTGTAAATTGAAGTATTCAATTTTAAGCTAAAAATGGATTTTTGTGAAGATTTATCATTTTAGTTGAAAATTTATCAATTTTGTTAAAAATTCATATTTTCGGCACAAAATTAAGATTTGCGTGTTGAAAACGTTTTGTTTTTTTGGTTACAAGTTGAATTTTTTTGAAGAAAAAAAGTGTTTTTTTTTTATTAATTAAAACTGAACTTTTCCATTTTTGGTTGAAAATTGATCTTTTAAAGTTAAAAAGTTCAACTTTTTTTTGAAATTCATGCATTTTATTGAAAATTCGCCGGTTTTGGTAAAAATTGATCTTTTTCGTTAAAAGTTAATCTTTTTGGTTGAAAGTTAAACTTCAATTCAACTATTTGGTTGAGAATTCATGTTTTTTGTCGAAAAATCGTAAATTTTGGTGGTAAATTAATATATTTGTTTGTAAATACAGCTATGTAGTTAAAAGTCCATCTATCTGGTTAAAAATGCAATATTTTTCTTTCAAATTTTAGGTAATTTGAATTGAATTTAATATAGGATTATAGTATAATATAATTTTCAAAAGTTTCCTAAATTAAACGTTAATTTGAATCCCTAGAAAATGATAAAAAAGCATTATTTATAAAAAAAAATTTTCTCAGGATTTGAATAGATACCCTGTAAAAGTACTTTCAAGATTAATTATAGTAAACGCTTGAATTTGTACCAATAAAGAAATGGTAATTATTATTTTAAGCTGACAAGAAACCTACTCAGCCAAGATCTACTGGTGGCGAGCGTAATGTAAAGTTCTCTGCTGAATCAAGGGAGGAGCGCAATAACAGGCGCAACCGCGAAGATGGGGAAAAGCCTCCTCGTAACCAGAATGAAAACAGACGTGGACCTCCTGGGTTAGTAATCTTAAATGTTTATTTGATAACCTATAATTACTAATTACAGGCCTCGCACTCACTACACTATTGACACTATTTAACACTCTTTTTTTTTAGTTATGACACTATTTTGCTACTATAATGAAAAAAATGACACTAAAACACTATTTTTGCTCAGTTCGCTAATGCCACTATTTCCTACCTTTTCCTTTGAAAATATATTTTTTAACTTCTTCGCTAATTGGCTAAAATAAGGTTCGAAGCTTTTTTTGGGAAGGGGGGGGGGTATCTTAGTGTTTTTTTATGAATTAACAAAGTAGTTGAACTTTAAACGAAAAAAAATGAATTGTTTACACAAAATGTAATGTTTTTAATTTGATTATTAAAAAGAAAAGACGGGCTTTCTACAAACTTTATTCAAGAGAAATAATTTTCAATAAAAAGAATTTTCTACAAAATAATTGTCAACCCCAGAATTGGATTTTTTAACCAAGTAGTTAAATTTTCTATTGCAAAAAGATAAATTTACAATAAAAATGGACTAGTTGAATTTTCAGTTAAAAAAATTAATTTTTAACAAAAAAACAACGAATTTTTAATTAAAATTATGAATCTTAAAAAAAAGTTTACTGAAGAAAGTCGTTCAACCAAGGAATGAAAATTTCAATCTAAAAAGATAAATTTTCAACGAAAAATATTTTTATTTGACATAAACAGTTGGAGTTACTCAACAAAATACTTGAAGCCTCAAATAAAAAATATTAATTTTCAACTTAGTTGCATTTTTATAAAAAAAAAAAATTGATTTTCTATCATGAACGACAAATTTTCAACAAAATATATAAAATTTTAACCAAATACTTACATTTTTTTACCAAATTGTTGGATTTTCGAGTCCAAAATACGAATATTGTATAAAACCGTTGATTTAAACAAAAACTGCCCGTCAAGGAAGAAAAAAGAAATTTGACGTCCAAAGGATTTTATTTGAAAATGTATCTTTTTGTTTGAAAATCAATGTTACAAATTTTTGTTAAAAATATCAACTATTTCAGTTGAAAATTCATTTTTAGTGGAAAATTCAACTGATCCATTTAAAGATATATCACTTTGATTAAAAATTGATTTCTATAACTGAAAATTTAACAATTGGGCGAAAATAAATTATTTTTTTTACTGAAAATTTAACGATTTTGTTGAATTTTTTATTTTTGTCGAAAATTAATTTTTAAACCTGAAAATGTAACTTAATCTAGTTGAATATTCCATCGTATTGGTTGAAGGTCAGCCTTGTTATCTGGGAATTTAACTCTTTCAATTTTTGGTTGAAAATTTATCTTTTCAGTCGAAAATTCATTTTTTTTTTTAATGAAAATTCTTTTTTGAAGCAAATGCAGTTTAGATGATTACAATTGTAATGTCAATCATCAATTGTTTTATTGACACAATTTTAGGTAATTAATTTTTTTTCTGTTTTAAACTGTGTTCGCATTTGCTTAAGTTTCAATATGTCAAAGAAGACATCTTTTTATTTTTAATGTTCCCTATTTAAAATTAATATTTATTTTGAAAGTGTTTTTTAGAATACTTAAATTTATTTTTTGATTTTAGAAAAATTGGCCTAAGCTGTAATGTTAAATTATAATCTTGTTATGTAATAAAAATTTAATATTCGAGAATAATCAAAAGATTCGACTGAAAGATTCCATAATTTACTTTTCCATATTAAAATGTTAAAAATTAATCGCTTGGAATTTAAAATTATGAAAATTTTAAATTTCCACAATTGGAATCTTAAAATATTCCATTTTTGAACGTTTTGACATTTTCCTATTTTCGAAATTTTAATCTGACATCATTCAGAAATGATGTAAGTCATCTGATTTTTTCTAATTAAATTGTCCAAAATCGTCACAAAAATATTGAAAACATAATATTAAAAAATTAGTATATTAATGAATTTTTTAATTTGCATATTTTTCATGTTAGGAACTAAAATTCCAGAGACGTGAACGCGTGGTTTGCGCTGATGCATTATTTATCCTACTTATTATATGATTTAAAATCATGATATTCAGTATACAATGTGTAATTCAAAAATCTTTTACTTTAAAAATTCTTAATTTAAGATTTTTAATTTTTAAGCGTATATTTTTAATTTTTAAGAATTTCAAAATGCAGTCTTGATGACTTAAACAATTACAAATTAAAAGCGTTTGAAGTTGAAATTTTTGATAAAAACAGTATTATTTTACCAACTGTAAATATAAATAAATGAATAAATAATTTAAAAAATGGATCTGTACTTTAGGTATTAAAAACTGAACTAAAATTTATGTGATAAAGCGATTCTATATCCGTCCGAAGTTCAAGAATTTCCAGATTGATACTGAAACTTTATTAACTATTTTCAACTTAAAAATAACTTAATAATATATTCGTAATTCAAGGCTTTTATTAATTTAAAAATAGTGTTTCAGTCTAAATTATTCACTTTTTAACCCATTTTTTTTAAATTTTGTAATTAAGAAAATGAATAATTATTTAATGTTTAGCATTATTTGAATTTTCATTAAAAACGAATAAATCGAAACGAAAAGTTTTAAAAGTAAATTATTTAAAACTAAATTGTTGGACATAGAAAGCTTTGAATCGTTACATTTTCGAATAGCTTTTAAACTTTGAAAGTGACCATTTTTATTGTTCTATTTCAAAAATATTGAACTTGTACGCAAAATTGTTAAACTTTTATGTAAAAATAATAATTAAACAGTAATTTTAAGAGATATTCAGAAGTTTTGAATAGGTTTAAAATTAATTTAAAACTTGAAATGTTGTAAATTAATTTAAATGAAGCATGTGAAAATTTTGTTCAGAACTTCTAAACATATTTTAAAATGACAGTTTTCGAAATCTCTTAAAATCTTTAAAAATATTCTGTTAAAATAATTTTTCAAAATTAAAAATTAAAAATTTTCCTGGGAATATTAAGATAATGTTTTTATTCTTTTGCAGCCTTTCATAGTTCTTAAAAAGCTTCTAAATTTTTTGTTTTGAAATCTGCAAAAATCTACATTTTGTTTTAAATTAGGCTGTGGACATTTAGTACTTTAAAAGTATTTATTTAGCACTGAAATTTAGGTATGAATAGTCGAATTTTGTCGGTACGCACACTTCATTTAAATTATTTGATATCATTTCAACAGATTCAATTAATTTTAAAAATAAAATTTTTAAAATAAAATTTTAAAGCTTTTCAAGGATACTTAAACTATTTAAAATGTAAAAAATTTAACTTCTAATTTAAAAATATTATAGTTTTGAAATTGTTTAAAATTCATTGATTGATTCTAGTTAAAGATTTATCAAAAAATAAATAAAACTACTTTCTTAAAATTGAAATCTTTTCTACAAAATTATTATATTTTTTTTTAAAATTCATTTATTCGAGATAAAGATTGATCATTTTAGATGAAAATCCATTATTTTTGTTGAAAATTTAACTTTTTAGTTAAAAGTAGGCCTTCTTTAATTGAGAATTACACTTTTTTGTTAAACATTTATATATTTAATTTAAAAATCGTCTTTCTTGCTAGAAAATTAATTTTCCTCTTTGAAAATTGATCGTCTTGTTTAAAA
>JAWWLR010000149.1:8804570-8817581 GCA_035041075.1 Acraspis erinacei | reverse complement strand
CGCGAAAAATAATACCTGGAAAAAGCTTGAGAAACCTGAAATTGTCAGGGAGTTTTTTTGCAGGATTTGACTAGACACCCTGTGAATCCTTTAATTTTTTGTTTATTTTTAATTCCTTAAAATTGCAAAATTTGTATAATAGAGTTCTATTTTTTTAAAAATTCTATTCATCAGGAAAAATGTTTGCGAACCGTGGAAAAAAACTGGGAAATGACCGGGAATTTTTTTCCTCCATAAAAACGGGATGACCCTGTGATTTCTAGCCTAATTAACTCGTAATTTGTTTTGTTTTATTACAGCGAAGGCCGAGATTTCCGAGAACCTCGCGAACCTCGTGATCAACCTCGCGAGTTCTCGGTGCCTCGTCGTGATTTTCGAGGATCTGGTGACAACTCACGTCCTGACTACCGCAGTGGACGTGGTGGTGGCGGACCTCGGACTGCCGGTGGTGTTTCCGGCGGCAATGACCGTGGCGTAGAACGTGGTGGCGATCGTGGCGGCGATCGTGGTGAACGTGGATTGGGCCGTCCCCGCGGGCGTGGAGGCCGTGGCGGTTATTACGATAACCGTGGAAAACGTGAATTTGATCGGCAATCTGGTTCCGACAAAACGTAAGTTTCATTATCATTTACAGCTCATTTTAACATTTTACATTTAGCATAGATATTTCAAGGAGAAGAGTCAGTCGTGTTGCTAATTTCCTTTCTCTGTAGCAAGTTGAAAAGGGCAGGCCTCGGACTCACACTATTGAAACTTTTTTTTTGTCTTTTTCTTTTTAATGAGTACTACTGAAGAAAACGCGTTTCAGGCCTCACAAACTTAATGAAATTTTCCAGTTTAGATTTTTATTTTGAAGCGTAAGATGTTTATTTGAAGAATTTTAAAATGCAGTCCTGGAAGACATTAACAATAGAATATTGTTGTAATCGTTTTAAATCAGAAAATTTTAATTAGGAAAAAATATTTTTATATTTGATCAACTGTAATTATAAATTAAGTCATTATTTTTGAATTTTAACTGTTTTTAGAGATATTTTAGAGGCTTTGGAAAGATTCAAAATTAATTTAAAAAATTTTTTTAATGATTCCAAATAATGTAAACAAAGTGTTGTGTTTCGAGAAAATCCGGCTCTTCTACCGAAGTTGTTCCGGTGCCAATAGTCATGTCTTAAAGATTGCTAGGAAAATTGAAAATGATTTTTATTTTGAAAAATTTTTTAACATGTAAATTTTCAAAACTTTGACATAAATTTGTCAAGATTTTTGAGAATATCTAAATTATTTAAAAATAAATAAGTTCAAATTCTAATGTAAAAATTGTAAAAAAAATTAATCGTTCAAGTTTTAATTTTTTTACCTTAAAATTGGTTAAAATACTAAAAAGTTAAAAATTTCAAAGTTCCACCTTTAGTGTTTTAAATTTTAGTCCAATTTTTATTAATTCAAATGGAAAAATGGTTAGCTTTAGAGTTTGCTATTTTTAATTTAATTGACCGTGAAAAATGTTTGCGAACCGGATTTGATAAGATTTCGTAGGATTTTACGGGATTTTAAATCTCTCAATGCATTTTGATAAATTTTTTAGAAAATATCGCCAGATTTAATAAAATTTCGCCGTATTTAATGATATTTTAGTGGCCCCGACGATTTGAAGAAATTTAAAATTATTGTTTGGAATTCACCTCAGAATATTTTTAAGTCACAAAAATTATTCTAAATTTATTCAATTCCACTAAATTCAATGGTTTTTTAAAATTTTTAATGGATTTTATTTAATTTATCCTGAGAATCAAACGGCATAATGATTTGAAATTATTTTAAAGTTTTTTTTTTTTTCAAATTCATTGGTACTTTAAATATCTTTAAAATGTCTCTAAAGATTTTTAAGGATTTTAAATATTTCAGATTTTTTAAAAAGATTACTGAGAAATTAGAAAGATTACCAGGCTTTTTCAAGAGCTTGAAAAAAGTTGAACGAATTTCAAAATATATCAAAGATTAGAAATATATGAGAAAAGTTTAGATTCCCAAATTTTTTATATTAATTTCAATAGTTTTTTGAAGATATTTTAAAGACCTCGAAATATTGTAAGGCATTAAAAAAGTTGCTAAAGTCTTTTCAAAAGATTTAAGCAATTTCTAGGGATTTGCAAGGGTTTTAATCATTTTAAGGGTTTAAAAAAAATGTGCATGCAGTGTTAAAGAAATTTCCAAAAAAAAATTAGAAAATATTGAAGAATTTTACAGGAAGATTTCAATGATTTTATGGATATTTTCGATTTAGAAAAAAAATTTCGACAAATTTAGTTTTATTTTTTATGAATTTCATTGATTTCTTCTTGTTTACCTTAAATTCCTCTGAATTCACTAAAATTTGAATAAAGAAATGGATTTTTTCGATTTTCAAAAAAATGTCTTAATTCATTTGAATTTGACTTGAGTTGTTTTGTAGTAATTTGTCACTTTTTTGATAAAAAAAATTAGTAAGGTTTCAAAGATTTGGAGATTAAAATTTTTTAATTCACCCTGCATTCTTTAATTTTTAAAATGCCTTAAATTCCCCATTCATTCAAGTTTTACGGAAATCGATAAAATTTTTTCTTTTGTATAATTTTTCCAATATATAGGATTATAGAAAATGTCTGGAGATTATCAAATTCCTAAGAAGTTTCAAATTATTTCGAAAGATTACCTTAAGATTATAAGCCATTTTTTTAGACTTTTGAAAGGAGTTTTAAAAAATTGAAGAGTTTTCTAGAGGTTTCAGATAATTTTAATAGAATTCAAGGCTTCTTAATAGATTTCAATGAGTTTAGCGTATTTTCAGCAGATTTAAAGAAATTTAATTAGATTATTGATGGGCTTTTATGGCAGATTTTATATAATTAAAAAAAAGTTGTTAACCCTTTCATTAAATATTTTTAAACTGGCGTAACGCTAAATTTAGTGAATATCGTAATTGAGTCTGAGGCCTGAAAGTGCACTTTGATTCTTTTTTTTTAAACGCTTGTGGATAAATCACTTTTGACTTTTTATTAATCAATCTTGCAACTTAAGAAGCGATTACCCTTGGGAAAAAATTCGTTTAGAATTATTTTCAATTTTACTATTGCAATCTTTAAACAAATATCAATTTTGTTAATAATTGACGTATAAAAAGCTAATCATTGAAACTGAAAATTTATTATATCTTTTTCTGCCTATGCCCATAAACAGGCTGCCGAGGTAAGGATTTTATCATGTAACACATTTTGCATGTTTTTGAACCATCTTTTATAATTAAGTGTGATTTTTTTTAAATTTTAAAGTAAAGTTAAATAACTATATATTTTCATTTGTAACAGTATTTTTCTAGTACTGGATTTATACAGTTTTAGCCAAAGTTATTTTTTATCATTTGCACTTTTAACTAGTCTCAGGAAAAAATGTCTTTCATACAAAATAAAAAAAGTATTATTTACTGAACAAAAAAACATGATTTATTCATATTTTAATGGCTCCATATTTATTAAGATAAATCATACCTGAGCAAATAGAGACAACAGTTTTGAGAAAAATATATTTCAGATCCTTTTTTTTTTTTTTTGAAGCTCTAATTTGTCTAAAAGACGAAATAATAAAAGTAAACTTGGTTACAGTGGAGTGAAACCAGTTGACAAGAAGGATGGCGCTGGTAACCACAACTGGGGATCTACCAACGACGAGATTGAGTAAGTACCAATCGTGAAAATCTGAAAACTTGACTTTTTGATATTGGAATACTTGAAAAATCAGAAGAATACAGAAAAAATAGGTTGGCGACTTGACTGGGAAATGACCGGAAAACTTTATTGGCCTGAAAATTACTTCTGATTACACTAAAATTCAAGTTTTATTTATTTTAATAATTTTGCTAAATTTACAAAAGTCATTTCTGCTTTATGTACAGTCGCAGGGCAATGAATGTTTTGTTTATTAGGTTGCGGATTTATTTACTAAAAATTTACTTAAATTCATATCTGGTTGAAAATATAACTGATTTGTTGAAAATCAATTTTCAACAAAAAATTTAACTATTCCAGTAGAAAATTTAACTATTTTTGAGAAAATCTTATTGTTTTTGTTAATAATTAGATTTTCAACGGAAAATACAACTATTATATTTTTGGTTGAAATTTGAAATTTTTTATTTAAAAATTACACTGTTTTTTCAAAAACTCATCTTTTGAAAAATTCGCATTTTTTTGTAAAAAATTAAACTTATTGGTTGAAAATTGATCTTTTTTGTAGATATAAAATTCAACTATTTCAGTTGAAGATTCATCATTTTATGTTGAAATTCCATCAGTTTGGTTTAAAGTTCATTTGAACAATTGAAAATTTAATCGTTCCATTTTGGATGGAAAATTGATCTTTTCTATTTAAAACTGTAACAATTTGGATGTAAATTTGTCCTTTTAAATTTACGTATTTTGTTGAAAATCTACTGTTTTCATACAAAGTAGACTTTTTTGGTAGAAAATGTTTTTTTTTTCTATCAAAGTTAGTCTACTTTATTTAAAATTCTTCTTTTTGGTTGAAAATACAAGTATTCCAATTAAATATTTATTATGTTAGTTAAAAATTCGTCCTTTAGGTTAGAAATAAATTTACTTTGTTGCAAAAAAAACCTCTTTTGTTGAACTTGTTTTTTCTTTGGATGAAATGAAATCTTTTTTACCGAAAATTGAATTATTTTTCTGAAAATCATATTTTTTTGTTAAGAATTATATTTTTAACGGAAAATTCAACTATTCTATTTTTGGTTGAAATTTGATCTGGTTTGGATGGGAATTCAACCATTTTGTTGGAGTTCAAAATTTTATATATAAAAATTAAACTGTTTTTTCTAAAATTCATGAAATTTGTGGATTTTTTTTTCTTGCAGAAAATTAATCTTATTGGTTAAAAATTCATCTTTTTGGTGGATCAAAATTTATGAGTTTGGTTTAAAGTTAATTTTTTCACTTAAAAATTTAAACTTTACAGTGTGAGTTGAAAATCGACCTTTCTAGGTTCAAAATTTAACAATTTGGATGTAAATTTGTCTTTTTAAATTGAGAATTTATTTATTTCGTTGAAAATCCACGTATTTTTTTAACGACTTTTTTGGTAGAAAATTATTTTTTTCTTTTAAAGTTAATCTCTTTGTTTAAAAAATCTTCTTTCTGGTTGAAAATTCAAGTATTCCAGTTAAAAATTAATAATTTTAGTTGAAAATTCATCTTTTTTGGTGGTTCAAAATTTATGAGTTTGGTTTCAATTTAATTTTTCACTTAAAAATTTAAACTTTACAGTGTGAGTTAAAAATCTACCTTTCTGGTTCAAAATTTAACAATTTGGATACAAATTTGTCTTTTTTTAATTTAGAACTGATTTATTTCGTTGAAAATCCACGTATTTTGTTTAAAAAAAAAAACGAATTTTTTGGTAGAAAATTATTTTTTCTTTTAAAGTTAATCTCTTTGTTTAAAAATTCTTCTCGCTGGTTGAAAACTCATCTTTCAGGTTAGAAATCAATTTAATTGGCTGAAAAATAAACTTTTAAAATTTTTTATTGTAGATTCATCATTTTAATTAAAAGTTCATTTCGTTGGTTGAAAAATAATTTATTTTAGTGAAAATTTGTTTCTTTTTTGGTTGAAAATAATTTTTTGCTCATACTAAAAATGAAAATGCTATCGGTGAAATATTCCATAATTTTAGTTGAAAATGAAGTTTTTTGTGCTAAAAATTCGTCTTTTTGCGTTGAAATTTTCTTAACTCAAAACTTGATTATTTATATTTTGGTTGACAAATTATTTTTTTTTAGCAACAAAAATTTTTTGAAAGTTAAACAGTTTCAGTTGAGGATTCATTGTTTTAGTTGAAATCTCTTTTTTTTTTAATTCAACAATTCCAGGTGATGATTCATTTTATTTCAAAATTCATTAGTTAAGATGAAAAGTAACTTTTTTTTACTAAAAATGTAACTTTCATTTTCTGTTAAAAATTGATTTTTTTTTTCAGTTCAAAATTCAACTATTTGGCTGAAAATTTAGTCTCCTCTGATTGAAAATTCATGTATTTTATATTCTTATTCATAATTTTGGATGAGAATTCATCTGTTTGGTTTGGAATTCCACCATATTCCAGTTGAAGATACATAATTTTATTTGAAAATACACTTATTTTTTTCAATTTTTTACTCTGTTGTGTTAAAGGATGTTTAGAATGATCATGATGATTTAAAATCAGGGTGAGTACATGTCAAGGAAAAAAGTTTGTCAGGGAAAATACAAATTTTTATGTTTCAATATTATTTTGGAAGCACTTCGTAATATCAATATAAATATTTGTTTCAATCTACATTCTTTAAAAATAGAATTCGATTCTTAGTTTTTTATTTGTAGTTATTTATTTATAGTTTGGGTATATGTCCTTTGCTTAATTAATCCATACTGTCACGTAAAGCGCTTTTTTCTGGCTTGTTTCACAATATTGCTTGAAACCTAATTCGCTTTGTTAATACTTTCCTGTTAGGGAAATTGGAAAATTCAATCTTGTGGCCACCCTATTTAAAATAAGTGCTTGCGTTTTGCGACTTTTTCTTGGAGAAAAATGCCTCTTGTCATTTTTCCAACAGAGTTCCTCTTTTTGTTGTTGTTGTTGTTTTTGTTGTTGTAACCAATTGTCGTCTTGTTTCACAGAGAAATTTTGAACCCGGCAACTAATGATTGGGACACTGATAAAACGGCGGATCTCGATGTCTCTACGACCGCTGTCGAGGGCAAGGAAGGTGAGCCGGCCAATACCTCGGAGGAGAAGCCAGCCGAAGAGGAGTCGCGAGAAATTACATTGGACGAATGGAAAGCGAAACAGGGCAGCCGTTCTAAGCCCCAGTACAATTTGCGCAAAGCTGGCGAAGGTGAAGACTTGACTCGCTGGAAGAAGATGTACGCTCTTGAGAAGAAGAAGGAGGGCGAGGAGGAGGATGAGGACGAGGAGGATTATGACGTCGCTACCGAGTATCCTCAACGAGTTGGCAGACAGAAACGTGTTTTCGACATTGATATCCAATTCAGCGATAGCCGTCGTGGCGGTGGCGGTCGTGGAGGCCGTGGAGGACGCGGAGGACGTGGTGGTGATCGTGCCAATGGTGGTCGTGGATTCGGAGGTCGTGGTGGTGGTCCACCAAGGGATGCTGCTGAGCCTCGCGGTCCTCCTGTGAGTTTTCAGAATCAGATTTATTTCATTTATTTATTTATTTATTTATTTATGTTCAAAGGTGTCCATCTTTCTTCTTACGGGCTGATTTTTTTTTGTTTATTTTTATGTTTTGGTTGATTAAAAACTTGGTCCTGGAATTTGTATTCCCTAAAAAAGATAGGTTTTCATATTTTCTTACTCTGCTGAACAAAACAAGTGGCTGAACCGTTTTTTTTTTTGCAGTTTTCATTTGGTTTATAATTTTTAACATTTTTTTTTGTTTGAAAGTAGAACAACACACCTTTTTTAACAATGGATTTTTCACATTATCACTGTGAAAATTATGAAGCTACAATCGAAGATGTGTCCAAGTTTGTCATTTATTCCCGATGTTTTTCCAATTTTAACCACAATTTCATTTAAATTTCTGAAACCTAATAATTTTTTGCTGTCAGTCTTTTTGGTTTAAAATTATTTAAAATTTGTTTTTTAATTGGTTGACAATTTATCGTTTTTTGTTTAAAATTCATATTTTCTGAGTGAAAATTTAACTATTTTGTAAGAAATGAGTGTTTTTGGGCTTGAAGATTCAACTGTTTTGTTGAATATTTTTCTTTTTGAGTTACAAGTTTTATTATTTTGATAAAAAATTCAACTATTTAGATGAAAATATACTATTTGGTTGAAAATTCACATTTTCTAATGGAAAATTCAACTCTTTTGTAAATAATTCGTCTTTTTGGCTTGAAAAATTTAACAATTTGGTGGCAATTTTTTTCTCTTTTGATTCGAAAATCTTTTTTGGTGGGAAATTCACTTCTTTTGTTGGAGATTCGTCTATATTTTGTGGAAATTCATCTCTTTTGATAGAAATTTGGTATTTTCTTTAATTCAAAACGTAACCCTATTTTTTAAATTAGAAATTAATTTTTTTGTTAAAAAATAATATTTTTGGGTTGAAAATGCAGCTATTTTACCAAAAAAACAGTTAAACTTGTTGGAATAGCGTCCATTTGTTTAGAAAATTTAAGTTCTGGGTTAAAACTTTAGCTACTTTGTTAAAAATTCATCTATGGTTGAAAATTAATTTATTTCGTTAAAAATAAATGTTTTTGGCAGGGAATTAAAATATGCGGTGGAAAATTTCAACTATTTTGTATATTAAAAAATTCTTTTTTTGTTTTTAAAAATTGGCCAACTATTAAAAATTAATTTTCTTGGTTGCTGATTAATTTCTTAAATTGTAAATTAATTTCTGTTTGAAAATGAAACTAAAGTTAATTTTTTTTATTATTTTATTATTTTTTTATTGCACTTGAAGATTGAAAATTTCACTATTTTGTTAAAAATTCAACTATTTGATTGAAAATTCAACAATATTTTTAAACACTCGTCTAGTGGAGAGAAAATTCGTCCTTTTGTATTTAAAATTCATTTTGTTTAAATTTCGATAATTTGTTCAAAAATTGTAGACACTGTATTTAAAAAAGATACAATTTTTTGAATAAAAATATTGCTTCTTCTAGGATTTTTTTTTGTGATATAATAATAAAATTAATTAATTTGTTAAATATTTTTGCAGGTGTTCGAATGAGCGAATACTTTTGGAAGCTGCCGTCAAAAAGACTGTATCCCGATTACTATAAAATGATTAAAAATCCAATTTCTTTACTGCAAATTCGAACTAAAATCAAGGTATTTAAATATTTTTTTCAATTTTTTTTTGGTTGGATCAAAATTTATTTTGCGCTAGGTATTAATTTAATAATTTTTTTTTTAATTTTAGAAAGGAGGATATGGAACAGTGAGCGAAGTGGCGGGAGACATGAATATAATGTTTGAAAATGCAAAGAAATATAATGTTCACACTTCAAGATTGTACAAGGTATTTATTTATCTTTTTATTTTTTATTGCTTTGTTTTTTTTAATCTTACTGATAATTTATTTTATGTGTCTTATTTGTTGCAGTGCTCAGTCAAATTGCAGAAAATCATGCAGGAAAAAGTGCAGGAATTGTTGGAATTTGATCGGGTAAGAAGTTTTATTTCAACTTTTTTCTTTGTTGCTTACTTCATTTGTTAACTTAGAAGAATTAAAAATTAATAATCAGCGTTTTAAATTGGAAATTTCGCATAAAAAAAAGTTTTGAGTAGACCAACTGTTAGCATGAATTTATTAATGGTTTTTTGGATTTAAAAATTTATCAATTTTATTGTTAAAGATTGATTAGTTGTAATAATTGTATTTTCAGCCAAGAGATCAATTTTTAACTAAAGTGATGAATCTTCAACCAAGTGATAAATAAATTTTGAAGAAAGTAGTTCAACTTTCAATCAAGTGATGAATTTTCAAAAGTGCAGTTGCAGCCTCAAGGAAAAAAGATTTTTTTATAAATATAGAGTTGAATTTTTAACAGCAAACGATTAATTTCCACGAAAAATATGAATTCTCAAATCAAAAAGAGGATTTTTTAACGAAATGCATAAATTTCCAAAGAAATAGTCGAATTTTCAATTTAAAAAGATTAATTTTAAATTTAAAATGGAATACTTGAGTTTTTAGTTTAAAAAATTAATTTCTGACACAGAAAAATACGAATTTGCACCAGAATAAATTAATTTCAAACCAAATAATTTAATTTTCAACGAGAAATATAAATTTCTTTTTAAAAAAATGTAATGGTTAGATTTTCAGTTGAAAAAAATAGAAATATACGAATTTTCAACAAAATAAATGAATTTCCAATAAAATAATTTAATTTTCATCTCAAAAATAGCAATTTCTTATAAAAAAATGGAATGTTTTAGATTTTCAGTTAAAAAAAAATAGAAAAATACGAATTTGCAACAAAATAAATGAATGAAGCAAAATAAATGAATGAAGCAATTTCTTATACAAAAATGGAATTTTTTAGATTTTCAGTTTAAAAAAATATATTTTTTTACAAACTAGTTAAATTTGCAATCAATTAGATCAATTTTCATATAAATTCATGAATTTTCAACCAAGAAAATGAATTTCTAGCAAAGTAGTTTATATTTCAAATGAAAAGGGTTTAAATTTCGAATAAAAGAATTGACTTCTACCAAAAAGAATGGATTTAAACACAAAATTGTGGAATTCTCGATCCAAAAAGATTCATTTTTAAACATACAGTTGCATTAAAAAATAATCTACTAAAAACAGATGGATTCTCATATAACAAAGACGACTTTTTAACGAAATGCATGAATTTTCAAAGAAATAGTCGAATTTTCAATTAAAAAAGATTAATTTTCAATTGAAAATGGAATGCTTGAATTTTAAGTTAAAAAATTAATTTCTGACCCAGAAAAATACAAATTTTCACCAAAATTATTGAATCCTCGATCAAAAAAGATTAATTTTTAAACATACAGTTGAATTTTTAAAGCAAAAAAATAATAATTTCTACCAAAAGCAGATGGATTCTCAAATAAAAGAGGCGAATTTTTAATTAAATGCATTCATTTTTAATTAAAAAAGATTAGTTTTCAATTAACAATGGAATTTTGAACAAAATAAGTGGATTTACAACCCAATAATTTTTCTTAAACATTTTATTTTATAGAATTTTAAAATGTATTTTTAAAAACTGAAGCCATTCAAAATCAGAAGAGCTTGTTATCGAAGATTTTAGGTAACAACATTTTTCGTTGATCAACTGTGAATATAAATTAATAGTAATTTTTAAAATTGAATTTTTAACGAAATGCATGAAATTTCAAAGAAATAGTAGAATTGTCAATTAACAAAGATTAATTTTCAACTGAAAATGGGATACTTGAATTTTCAGTTTAAAAAATTAATTTCTGACCCACAAAAATAGAAATTTTCAACAAAATAAATGAATTGCCAACCTAATAATTTAATTTTCAACTATAAAATAGCAATTTCTTTAAACAAAAATGGAATGGTTAGATTTTCAGTTTAAAAAAATAATTTTATACAAAAAAAAAACGAATTTTTAGCAAAATAGTTAAATTGTCAATCAAATAGTTCAACTTTCTTCTAAATTGATGAATCTTCAACCAAGAAAATGAATTTCTGGAAAATTAGTTTATATTTCGAATAAAAAAAAGTTGAATTCTACCAAAAAAGATGAATGTAAATAAAAAATGATTGAATCCTCGATCAAAAAAGATTAATTTTTAAACATACAGTTGCATTTTAAGAAAAAAAAAATTAATAATTTCTACCAAAAGCAGGTGGATTTTCAAATAAAAAAGATTAATTTTCAATTGAAAATGGCATTTTGAACAAAATAAATGGATTTCCAACCCAATAATTTTTCTTACCAATTTTATTTTAAAGAATTTTAAAATGTATTTTTAAAAATTGAAGCCATTCAAAATCAGAAGAGTTTGTTATCGAAGATTTTAGGTAACAACATTTTTCGTTGATCCACTGTGAATATAAATTAATAGTGATTTTTAAAATTGAATTTCTAACTCAATGCATGAATTTTTAAAGAAATAGTCGAATTTTCATTTAAAAAAGATCAGTCTTCAACTGAAAATGGAATGCTTGAATTTTCAGTTTAAAAAATTAATTTCTGATCCACAAAAATAGAAATTTTCAACAAAATAAATGAATTTCCAACCTAATAATTTAATTTTCAACTATAAAATAGCAATTTCTTTAAACAAAAATGGAATGGTTCGATTTTCAGTTTAAAAAAATAATTTTATACAAAAAAAATGAACTTTTAACAAAGTAGTTAAAATTGTCATTCAAATAGTTCAACTTTCTTCTAAATTGATGAATCTTCAACCAAGAAAATGAGTTTCTAGAAAATTAGCTTATATTTCGAATAAAAAAAAGTTGAATTCTACCAAAAAAAGATTAATTTACACAAAAAATGATTGAATCCTCGATAAAAAAAGATTATTTTTTATACATACAGTTGCATTTTAACAAAAAAAAACAATTTCTACCAAAAGCCGGTGGATTTTCAAATAAAAAGATTAATTTTCAATTGAAAATGAAATTTTGAACAAAATAAATGGATTTCCAACCCAATAATTTTTCTTAAACATTTTATTTTAAAGAATTTTAAAATGTATTTTTAAAAACTGAAGCCATTCAAAATCAGAAGAGTTTGTTCTCGAAGATTTTAGGTAACAACAACATTTTTCGTTGATCCACTGTGAATATAAATTAATAGTAATTTTTAAAATTGAATTTTTAACGAAATGCATGAAGTTTCAAAGAAATAGTAGAATTGTCAATTAAAAAAGATTAATTTTCAACTGAAAATGGGATACTTGAATTTTCAGTTTAAAAAAATTAATTTCGAACACACAAAAATAGAAATTTTCAACAATATAAATGAATTTCCAACCAAATAATTTAATTTTCAACTATAAAATAGCAATTTCTTTAAACAAAAATGGAATGGTTAGATTTTCAGTTAAAAAATAATTTTATACAAAAAAACGAATTTTTAGCAAAGTAGTTAAATTGTCAATCAAATAGTTCAACTTTCTTCTAAATTGATGAATCTTCAACCAGGAAAATGAATTTCTAGAAAATTAGTTTATATTTCGAATAAAAAAAAGTTGAATTCTACCAAAAAAGATTAATTTACACAAAAAATGATTGAATCCTCGATAAAAAAAGATTAATTTTTAAACATACAGTTGCATTTTAACAAAAAAAATAATAATTTCTACCAAAAGCAGGTGGATTTTCAAATAAAAAAGATTAATTTTCAAATAAAAAAGATTAATTTTCAATTGAAAATGGCATTTTGAACAAAATAAATGGATTTCCAACCCAATAAT
>JAWWLR010000149.1:8788140-8800105 GCA_035041075.1 Acraspis erinacei | reverse complement strand
AAAGAAACTTCTTTTTGTGGTTCCAGTACAATTTTGTAAATTTTGTTAAAAAATGACGGTATTTTCTTGATTTCTCGAGGTAGGAAAATTCGGCAAAACTGTTATCTATAGTTTTCCCTTATTTTGAACTTAATAAGCTTTTTAAATTTTCAAAATAGCCTGTTATGAAAAAACGGGAAATACTCGTGAAAGCGAATTCATTTTTGGATCGGAAATTATACAAACTTTTAGAAGAAAAATCTATCCAATCACTTGAAAGTTCGATTTCAACGTTATTCTGAAATCTTTTACCTTACACCTTTTTTATTTTAGATGATCATTTTTACATGAACATTTTTTATTTCGCGAATTTTAAAATGCAGTTTTGAATACTTAAATAGTTAAGGATTAAAAGCTTTTGAAACTGATTTTTAAAAATAAAAAAACGTTTATAGTTGATCAACTATAAATATAAATAAATTAATAAATATTGAATTAAACTGTATTCTTAAGTATTAAAAAGTAACCCATTAAAATTGAAATTTTTAATTAAGAAAAAGAACATTATTCATTATTATTAATTATTATTTATTATTATTTATTCATTATTATTCGTCATTATTCATTATTCATTATTAGCAATATTTGAATGTTCATTTAAAATGAGAAATTATAAAACAAATACTCAAAATTAAAAAATTTGAGACGGAATTGTTTGAGCTAGAAAGCCTTGAATGGTCAAAGAGAAAAATTTAAATTTCAGACGTTAACATTTTAATTCTTAAATTTAATAGTTGCATTTTTATGTATAAATAAGAATTTAGCGCTTTTTAATGTACACCAAATTCGAGTAAATTGAGCTATTATAATTTTTATAAAGATTCAAAATTAATTTAAAACTTGAAATGATTTTATATAACTTAAAACGAAACGTAAATTTTCAGAGATTCTAAATAAAAAATTTACAAGCTTTTTAAGGAATGTGAAAAGTTTCCAAAAAATATAAAATAAATTTTAAGATTCCTAGGAACGTAATTTTGAATAATTAATTTTAAGCGAATATTTTTAAATGTTTTCAAAATTGGTAAAAAAAAAGAATTTTGAAGATTTTAGGACAATCTTTTAATTTTTCAGGATAAAAAAAATATATAAAAATCCTACTAATTAAAAAATATATTCAGAAGTTCAAAAAATAATTAAAAGTATGAAAGTATTTAAACAAATTGAAACAGAATTTAGATTTTTGAAGATTTTGAAATAAAATTAGTTATTTAAGATTTTTGAAAGGTTTTTAGGTAATTAAACAAGTTTTCTTGATACTCCTCAACAAATTTTGATGTATATAAATAACAATTGAATCATTATTATTTTAAAACTACTTAAAATAAAAATAATTTAATTTTTAATTAAAAAAAAATTCAGTTTAAACAAAAGATGTAATAATTCAATTTTAAATTTTTCTATCTTAAAGTTCATTCTTTAATTTAGAGCATTATAAATGATAATATGGATTTTCTATTTTTAACTGAAGCTTTCAGCAATTTATAAAACTTTCTAAATTTTCATTAAAATGTCTTAAGAACTTATATTTTATATGTGTTAAGTAATAAGCATTCAAGCAAGATATGTTTGAATTAAAACGTTTTTAAACTTTAACATTTAAAGTTTAAAATTCAAGAATTCCACTTTGACAGCTTTAATTTGCAGTTTATTTTCTTATTACTTCAAATGAAGAAATTCTTATCTTGAGGAGTTTAACTTTTTTAAATGTTTTGACCCTCAACATTTTTTCAAACGCTTATAGGCCTAGGATTATAAATAGTGTTTTAGGGAACGTTTGCAGGCGCTAAAATCTCGCTTATGAGTAAGGTGTAGTAAAATCTTTATTTATGATTCAAGGGCCCTAAGTTTCATTTTTTCTTCGTGTTTTTTGTATTTTATAAGAACGTATTTCACAACTTTTTCCAGATATTATTATGATAGTTTAAGTGTACCAATTACTACGGGACTACCTATTACTGCTTTTTTATCCACCTAATTATAATAAGCTGAGTACAAATCATTTTTTAGCACCAATAAATTCCTGTAAATGAATAAGAATTTACTCTACTGTACAACAAAAGCCAAAATATTGCTGAATCAGTTATATATATTTTTTAAAGCATTCATAAAATGTGAAACCTTATACGCAGTGGAGAATTTTTTTTAATGAGAGCACTTATTTGAATAGTATCAACATTTAAAAAAATGTCAACTGATTTATTGATAAAAAAATCAAGCCCGCAGAAATAAGTTCAGATTTATTACGCTGTCGCTTATTACTGCGGTCCGAAATTCAAGCCATAATATGTACCCAATACTGCGTTGCTGTCAACATGCGAACCTAACATTCGCTTTAAGATATTGATTGACACACGCCAGACAATTTAAAATGCATTCTTCTTTTACCTGGAAAAATCTGGAAAAGCCCTTGAATTTTGCTCATGGTCCTGGAATTTGTATTCGCTTAAAGAAGAAATAGGTTTTCAAATTTTCTTTACTCTGCTGAACGAAAAAAGTGGCTGATCCGTTTAACTATTCCATTATTGATTAAGAATTGATTGTTTTTTTATTTAGAATTTATATTTTCTGGGTAAAAATTGAACTATTGTGTAAAAAATTAATGTTTTGGGCTGGAAAATTCAACTCTTTGGTTGAATATTTTTCTTTTTGAGTTACAAGTTTTATTATTTTGGTAGAAAATTCAATTATTTGGGTGAAAATAAACTTTTTGGTTGACAATTCAACTGTTTTGTAAAGGATTCGTCTTTTTGGCTCAAGAATGAAACAATCTGGTAAACCTTTTTTGATCTATTTGTTTATATTTTTTGGAAATTAATGTCTTGATATAAATTTGTTCTTTTTTTTAATTAAAAATGCAACTATTCTATTTTTGGCTGATTTTTGTTTAAATTGCAAATTTCAAATTCAAAATTTATTTTACTCTTTTAAAGTTTATATCTTTCGTTGAAAATTTAATTATTTTGTTCAATATTCTTCTTTTTTTTAATTAAAACTTAATTTTTTTACTAAAAATGTAACTTCCCTTTTTTGTTGAAATTTTGTTTTCGTTAAACTTTAATCTTTATTGGTAGAAAAGTAATCTTTTTGATTGAAATTTCCTCTTCTTTGGTTAATACTGCCATGTTTTTTGTTGAAACTTTATATCTTCCGGTTGAAAATAGAGCTATTTTACACAAAAATGCGTCTATTTGGTTAGAAAATTTAAGTTCTGAGTTAAAAGTTTAGTTACTTTTTTAAAAATTCTTTTTTTGTTTGTTAAAGATTCATAATTTTAATTGGAAATTGATCTTTTTTAGTTGAATATTATACTTTTTGTGAATTCATGTATTTGGTTGAAAAATCGTCTTTTTCTTTATAGAAAATGCATCTATTCTGTGGAAAATGCTAGAAAAATAATCGTTTTTAGCTCAAAATTCAACTCTCTGGTTAAAAATATTTTTTTCTGATTAACAATTCAACTTTTTTGTTGAAAAATTGTCTTTAACATTATAAAATTAATCTTTTTGGTAAAAATTCAACTATCTATTAAAAAATGAGTTTACTTTGTTGAAATTTTTTGTTTGAATTTAACTTTTTTTTTTATTAAAAATTAAAATCTTTTGTTGGTTAAAATATCAAATACTACATTTTTCATTAAAAATTCGTCTTTTTTGGAATGCAAATTTAATGGCTGGGTTTAAAATTTAAACTTGCTAGTTAAAAGTTGTTTTTTGTTTTTGAAGGTGGTTCATCATTTTAACATCTGTTTGGTTGAAAACTTCTGTTTTGTTGAGAATTCGTTTTATCCTTGGCTGATAATTATTTTTGTTTAAAAATTTGTCTATTACGATCGGAACTTCAACTATTTTGTTGAAAATTTGATTTTTTTATTGGTTGAAAATTAATTTTTTTTAAACTGAAAATGTGAATAACTATTTTAATTGAATATTCCATGATTTTAGTTGGAAAATTCATCTCTGGTTGAATATTACTAAAAAAAATTTTTTAAGTATAAATTAATCTTCTTGGTTGGAAATTCAATAATTATAAATAAAAATTAATCATTTCAGATGTAATTTCATCTTTTTTATTTAAAATTTGAGCCATTTTTTTTTAAAATTTATTATTTTAAAACTGAGAATGTAACTACTCCAATTGAATATTCAATCATTTTAGTTAAAAATGTATCTTTTTCGTTGAAAAAGTATATTTTTTTAGTTGTAAATTCGTCGTTTTTGGTGGAAAATAATCTTCTTTGTTAAAAAATCATCTTTTTGGTTTAATATTCAACTATTTCGGTTGAAGATTCATAATTTTCGTAGAAATATAATCTTTTTTGCTTGAATTTTTTTTAATTTGAAAATTCAACTATTTGGTTGAGTTTTTAAATATATTTTGTTGAAAATCGTGTTTTTGGTTGAAAATGAATCTTTTTGGTTTAACATTCAACTACTTCAGTTGAAGATTCATAATTTTAGTTGAAAGTTAATTTCGTTTGTTTAAAATTCAACTATTCCAGTTAAATATTCAATATTTTATTTTTTGAAAATTCATCAGATTGGTTGAAAATTGATCTTTTTATCTGAAATTCAAGTATTTCAAAGTTTCATCTTTTTGATTGAAGATTTAAGTGTTCCAATTAAATATTCATCATTTTAGCTAAAAATTAATCTTTTTGGTACAGTTTTCAAAAATGCATCTTTTTTTTTTAAATTGTTCCCGTTGAATATGTATTATTTTAGTTAAAAAATCGTCACTGGTTTAAAATAGAACAATAGAAAATTATTTCTATTGTTGAAAAAGCTTCTTTTTCATTGAAAATTAATCTTTTTGGTTAAATATTCAACTATTTCAGTTGATGATTCATAATTTTCGTTTAAAGTTCATCTTTTCTGTTAAAAATTCAACAATTTCAGATGAAGGTTCATCATTTTATCATTTGGAAATTCATCAGATTGATTAAAAATTGATCTTTTTAGTTGTAATTCAACTATTTTGTTAATAATTCATTGTCGTGTCGAATTTTTTTGTGCAGAAAATTAATTCTCTTGTTGAAAACTCTTCTTGGTTTCCAGAAATTAATCTTTTTATTGACAATTTAAGTATTCCAATTAAATATTCATCATTTTAGCTGAAAATTAATCTTGTTGGTATTGTTGTGAAAAATTCATCTTTTTGTTTTAAAATTAATCTGTTCCAGTTGAATATGTATTATTTTTAGTTAAAAATTCGTCACTGGTTTCAAATTGGTTTGTTTTTTATGTGGAAAATTAATTTTTTAACTGAAAATTGAACTATTCCCCTTTTCTATTGTTGAAAAAGCGTCTTTTAGATTGAAAATTAATCTTTTCGGTTAAATATTCAACTATTTCAGTTGAAGATTCATAATTTTAGTTGAAAGTTCATCTTTTCTGTTTAAAATTCGACAATTTCAGATGAAGGTTCATCATTTTACCATTAGGAAATTCATCAGATTGATTAAAAATTGATCTTTTTAGTTGTAATTAAACTATTTTGTTGATAATTCATTGTCTTGTTGAAATTTTATTTTTGCAGAAAATTAATTTTCTTTTTGAAAATTCTTTTTGATTTTCAAAAATTAATCGTTTTTATTGAAAATTTAAGTATTCCAATTAAATATTTATCAATTTAGCTGAAAACTAATCTTTTTGCTTAAAAATGTATCTGTTTCAGTTAAATCTTTATTATTTTAGTTAAAAATTCATCACAGGTTAAAAATTTATTTTGTTAAAAATATAACTTCCATGTTTGGTTGAAAACTGATATTTTTCGGTTTAAAATTCAATTATTTGTTTGAAAATTCGTATATATTATCTGAAAATCCAACCATTTGTTTAAAAATTCATTTATCTTGTGGAAAATTCAATTATTTTACTTGAAAAATTAGGAATTTGAAGCGATTTAAGTTGTATTGAATATAGTACTATAAAAAATTACATCTGGAAAAACCTGGAATTGTCAGAAAATTTTTTTTCAAGGATTAAAGTGGATTGTGCCATTTTCTTTAAATCCCTGATTTCCAGATTTTCCATGACCCGCGGCCATCCTGATATTTGTCACTTAAATATTTGCATCTTCAAAAGTTATTATCACTAAAAATTAGTATGTAGAAACGAGAAGTTGGAGATTTTAAACTCCACTAGGTGTGACTTGAGTTTAGAAATAAAAATTACGTTAAAGTTAAAAATTAAAAATTAAATTTTTCTCAGTCGTGAAAAGAAAGGTAGATTTCCTTCTGATGAACATATAGTTCGACTTTTTTTGCAGTGATAATCAGTGAAATAAAATGGGCTCTCTTCTTCTGTTAATTCTGCAGATTGAGGATGCTTTGAAATTGCAGGCTGTGGTGCCGGAGCAACGATCGCCCCGTGGCCGTCAGAATGCTCCAAAGGTGGACGACGAGCATGATTTCCCATCTCTGGGATAATCGTGTCCAGGGTACCAGTACCAGTCCACAAGAAATTACATCATCAACAATATTACAAGATCTTGAACTACTACCTACCACTACTGCTACAGCTCCACTACTACTCCTCCTACTGCTACTATCGACGGTTTCATATTCATAACATCGTTATTATTAGCGCGCATAATACAGTACTACACACTTTTTGCAGAATGAGATACGTAATTAATTAACGCGTACCACATATGGGGGCCTCGTTTATACAATACCCGGGTCTAGAATCGTTTGATATTCATTTTTTTTTTTTTTTTTTTAAACTTTTAAATGAAAAATGAGAGAAAAAATAAGAACTTGAATCGTAGAGTTAAAATACGGTATTTCGAGTTTGAACAATCCCACCTAAGTAGTGAAAAACATCGCTGTACATGAATATAATCTACATTTGGCATCTGCTCAAAGCCCGCCACTATTGATGATCTCCTTGTTCTCCCAAGTTTGAACCGTTTCAAGCAACAGTATCTTGCGAGTAAGTTGCGTCTTCGTCTTGTCATTATTCTCAAGTGCAAAACGACGGAATAGAGAGAAAAAAAGCACATTAACTCCTTATCGCCCATTTATTTTTTTAATAATAATAATAATAATGCCTTAGGGAGCAAAACCGGTGATGCTGCTGACAACAAAAACACACTGGGGTTTTATTCTTTTTCTCTGAAAGCTGGCCTGTTGTCGAGGGGAAAACAAAAAAACAAAAAAACAAAATAGTGAGCTGAGAATTTTTTTCGAATGGGAAACGGAAACTCTGAGTTTAATTTCAATCCCATATATATGAAAAAAGGCCTATAATAGAGGCGCCTTGATGGCCTTCTTTATTAAAAAAAAAACAAAAACACTTACCATGTGTATAAACACCTCCATAGAAATCTAATTTTCAACATGTTCGCTTTCATCTGTTGGCATGCTGAATTCTCGCAACAGCAACACACACACATACACACAGAAAAAAAATCATCTTGTCAGTATTTCTAAAATCTGACATTCTTTATTATCCCGAAGCGAGCATGTTGACGGGTGGACCCCCGCCCCCCTCCACCCATTTTTGTTTTATAATTTTTATACGATATTCGGAAGAAGAAAAAAAGCAAAGGCGCAAACCACGAAGTCGGTTACGCGTGAAAATTCGCGCGCGTTTCTACAATTAGTCATTTATTATATTTTGAAGAAGAAGAAAAAAATGCCGAATCGTATTTCCTAGGTATGCCAAGTACTTTCACTTGGCTTTGTATAGAGAAAAAAATACATTTATAGAAAACTTATCCTCTCGAGTTGTATCCGTGCAAAGTTCACGATTCAAGAATCAAGTAATAATAATTCCGCGTGCGCGAAGGAAAACCACCGACGTAGCTTTACATTTTTACAGATTCTTAAAAAACCGACCCAGTGAGGGATAGAGAGAGAGAGAGAGAGAAGAGGGGGAGAGTGAAAAAAGAGACAGTTTATATATTCAACCAGGACACAATTACGCCCGTACTTGTGTCGGTGTGTGTGCATCAATTGTCATAACTCTTGATTACGAGCTACTTTCTTAGTTATTTACTATGATTGTTATTCTTTAAAGTAAAAACACAAAACAAAGGCAAAAAAAGCTACAACAACATCAACAACCAACCACCAAAAATTCTTCACGCCTTCATCAAGGATGGTGTTACGATATTTGAAACTTAGGTATATGTGTAAATATATTATATTTACAATAATAAATTGTGACAAGACTAGCTAATTCGAGTTGACTTTTAATCGAACGTCCGTCGGGAGGCAAGAATTATATATTGTTTCTCGTAGATTTTTTGTGATTCACGAAAGAAAGAGAGAACGAGAGAGAGAGAGAGCGAAAGAGTGTGAGTGCAGCTCTTAGAATTGTACGATCTTTTGCTTGAGTGAACTTGTACCTGAGACGCAAGTTAAAAGAAATTAAATTTAGAGCTCCTACCTTTTCTACATTGAATCAATGAAGCCAGATGATACGATTTAGCAGCTAAACGATGTATCGATCATTATTTTATATAAACGTTCCCTGAATAAATGAAAGACAGACGAGAAAATACCGAGATTATATTTTATTTTTTTTTCGGTCACTTCTAACAAACAGAATACGTGTCTCGATGTCTAGATTCTCCAAAAGAAAAAGAAAAAAAGTATTTTAATTGAAACAAAAAAAAAAGGGAAGAATTGTGAAAAATTTGGAGGAAAAAAATTTTAATGCAGCCATTTTACGTGTAAAGTAAAATTGGAGAGTGGAATGGGAAAACGGGAACAGAAAGAGTGTTCTCGTTCTTTCCACAAGCCGTACAGTAGATTAAAAGCGCGATTAAATATTTAAAATAATAAGAAAAACGGTCATTTTATTAGCGTGATGGTTTCAAAGTTTTTCGTACTCATATAAACGCACAACCTTGCATTTACTTGAAAAAAGAAGCTTTTCCTTTTTATCTTCATCCTCATCATTCGTTTTATTTTTTATAGTCATATTGCTTAAGTAATTCTTAATTAAATTTAAATGGAAAAGAACTCGTTGATCAAGAAGAAAGTGATTGAATTACAATCTTTTAAGGGTGATTTATCTCTTTGCACCTTTGCCTTCAATCTCTTGTTTGAATAAGAATACAAAATAATAGTGATATAGACGTTTAAAGGGTTGAATATTTCTTTTTTGTTTTTTTTTTTTCTTTTCTTTTTGCTCCAATATTGTTGACTGTAATGGTTGAATTTAAAAAAAAATGATGTCAATTTTGACGTTGAAATCGTGTTACAGAAAAGGCAAAAATTCAATACAACACAGAAGTGAATTGTGTGAATGCAATGTTACGATTGTATATACATTATATCATTAATAAGCAATCTGTGTCTTGTGAAAAAATAAAGGAAATTTCGAGAAGAAAATGATTGAAAATGAGATTGATTTTTATACAAGTCACTCGCTTTTTTTGTTTCCTTTTTTTTCTCTCTTTTAGTAAAGATATTGTTTTTTTAAGTACTTAAGAACAAATTGCGAGATAAATTAATATTTTGTAACATATAACTGTTTTATGTTGCAGTCTTTTGTGGTTTGTATTATTTTTAGGGAGGAAAGAGAAGATAGGTTCAACAAGGTTTCTATCCTTCCGGGAAAACCTGGAATTGTTAGGAATTTTTTTTCGAGTTTATGCTTATTTTTATGAAGGTAGTTGTGCCAAAAGTCAGATATCTGAAAAAAATAGTTTTTCTACGATTTTAAGAATAAAAATATATTTTATGAAAACATTAAAATTCACAAAAAAATACATTAATTTAAACCATTTTTCTTTGCAATTGATTTTTTTTACCTTCACTTCTTAGCAATTTTTGGAAAATGATTGCATTTTAATAAGTGAATGCTTATTTTTCCGGGAAAACTTAAATACAATTATTTGTTTAAACAATTGTTTCTTTTTAGAAAATGGTTCAAACGATTTAGAGCCATAGATCTATAGAAGAAGCCACTTTCAAAATTGGAAAGAGTAGAGTTGTACAGAATGCTTTCCCGGAAAAAATAAGCGGTAATTTTAAAATCATTTTTCAAACATTTTTTATAAACGGCTGTCAGATAAAATTCAATTGCAAAAAAACATGGTTAAAATTAATGTTTTTTTGTTGTTGTGAATTTTAACATTTTTCATAAAGGATAATGATTTTTATTTGGGATAGTCAGTTATAATATTTTGATTATTCAAATCACAGAAAAATGATTTTTTTCTTATTTATGATTTTCTTTGGTTGAACCGAAATTTTTTTAAACATAAAAATTTCACTATTTTCCGTTGAAAATTTTTTGTGGAAAATTACTCTTAGATTCAAAATTTAACTAAATATTTAATTGAATTTTTTTTTTCATTGAAAATTTGACTAATACCGTTTGACTAATCAGTTTAATAAAAAAATAATCTCTTTGGTTCGAAATTAATTTTCCTGGCTAAAAGTTTAACTATTCAATTTTTATTTGATTTATTTGATATTTCAACCCCTTTTGGTTGAAAATTAATGTATTTTGTTGAATGTACGTATTTTTTGGTAAAAATTAATTCGAGTTAAGAATTCATTATTTTAATGGAATATTAATTTTTTTTGTCACAAATTGATTTTTGTGACTGAAAATTTAACTACTTCAGTTACATATTCCATCAATTTTGTTAAAAATTAATCTCTTTTATTCCAAATTAATTTCCTTAACTGAAAATTTAACTATTTAATTTTTGTTTGCACATTTATCTTTTTTTGTTTAAAAATCATGTTTTTTGTTGAAAATTTATCTTTTTGGTTAAAAATTTAACTATTTCAGTTAAAGATTCATCGTTTTACTTGAAAATTTTTTTTGTTTAATTCAACTGTTCCAGTGAAGATTCATAAATTTATTTGAGAATTTATCTATTGAGTTTAAAATTAAACTATTTTTAAATTAGTTTTTTTTTTGTAAAAAATTACTTTATTTTTAAATTTATAATAACGATTCCAATCGAGTATACTATTATTTTAGTAGAAAATTCATCTTTTTTGTTTTAGCCTTCAACTTCTAGTTAAATATTAATAATTTTAATTGAAATACTATTAACTCTGGTTCAATATTTAACTATTACAAAAAAATAATTTTCTTACAAGTTAATTTTTGTAGCTGAAAAATGAACTAATCTAGTTGGATATTCCGTCAATTTAGTTAAAAATTAATCTCTCATTCGAAATTAATTTTTAACTATGAATTTCACTATTTAATTTTTAGTTTACAATTTATCTTTTTTATTTGAAAATTGATCTTCTTTGTTTAAGTTTCAACTGTTCCAGTTAAATATTCATAATTCTAGTTGATTTTTAATTATTTTAGTTGAAAATCTTTACAAAGATGGATCATTTAAGTCCAAAATTTATCACTTGGTTTAAAATTGGTGCCTTTTCTTCAAACTTATGTGATCCAAAATTTAACTATGAAAATTATTTTTTTTTGTTACAAATTAATTTTTAAAGATTAAAAATTCAACTTTCAAATTCATTCCAGTTAAATATTCATAATTTGAATTGAAATAGTTGGAAATTAATGTTTTAAGTGAAAATTCAACTATTCCATTTTTGGCTGAAAGTTTATCTTTTTTAATTGAAAATACGACTATTTAGTAAAAATTTTATGTATTTCGTTGAAAAATCTTTTTATTTTTTTATTAGAAATTTAATATTCTTGTTTGGAATTATTTTAATTTTGGTTGAGAATGCAAGTATTTCTGTTAAATATTTGTCATTTTAGTTCAAACAAACTTTTGTTCAAAATTATTATTATTTTTTAATTCAATTATTTGTTTAAAAATCCTTCTTGTTGAAATTTCAACATTGCTGATATATTTAAGAATATTTTCTAATATAATTTGCCAAAGTTTTCGAAATTACACTTTTTAATTGAATCCCTAAAAAAGGAAAACAACACATTGTTTATGATAAACTGGCGAAACTGTATGCACATTC
>JAWWLR010000149.1:8723087-8737656 GCA_035041075.1 Acraspis erinacei | reverse complement strand
TCTGGAAACTTGCTTGAATTTTTCTCGAGGGCGTTGAATTTGAATTTTTGTTTTGCTTTTAAAACAGTTATTTTCTCAAAGTATAATTTATCTTTTCTTCATTACAGAGTAAATAAAGAGATTTAAGGACACTTTTTATAGACTGTACTAATTATTTTATAGATTAGAATGAACTTTGTGAATAATTTCATAAGTTTTTAATTTGTTCTTTGATTATATACAATTTTAAAGTATATTTTGTTGTTGTAATAATATTTAACTTACAATGATTCGAAAGATTTCCAAATATTTTAAAATGTTTTAGAAATGTTCAAACTTTTTCACTATGATTTAATATATACTAATGATTTTAAATGGATTCAAAAGATTTCAGAAAGATTAAAAAAATATTGCAAAGAATTCATAAGATTCAAGAAAGATTTCAAAAATTTCTCAAAGATTTAATCAAGATTTCAAATTATATTTCGAAACATTTCACAAAAATTTTAAAGACTTTAAGGATACAAATTTTATAAAGATTTCAAAAGAATACAAGAATTTCAAAGATTTCAAAAAGGATATAGTACACCATATTTCAGAGATTGTAAACGATTTCATCAAGATTTCATAGATATGGCATAATTTCAAAATTTTTAGAAAGCTTAAAAATATTTCACAAAAAAATCAAATATTTCAATGATTTCATGCAATTACAAAAGATTTCAGGCAGATTTCACAAATATTTCCAAGAGTTCATAAGGATTTTAAGAATTTTAAAGATTTCAAGAATTTCACAAATTTAAAAAGATTTCAGAACATTTCAAAGGTTTTTAACAATTTCAGAAGGTTTCAGTAAATTTGAAGAGTTTACAAAAAATTTCGAAGATTTCGTACGAACACAAAAGTTTTCACAAACAAAGATTAAATAAAGATTTCACAAATATTTCAAAGATTTCATAATATTACAAAACATTTCACAAAGATTTCAAAGAATTCCAAGATTTTAAGGATTTGAAATATTTTACAAAATTTTTTAAAGATATCGAAAGATTTCACAAAGATTTTAAATACTTCCAAAGATTTCAACAAATTCACAAAGATTAAAAAAAAATATTTCAAGAAATTTCACAAAACCTCAAAGATTTTATAAATATTTTAAATGACTTCGAAAGATTTGACAAATATTCCACAGAAATTCAAAAGAGAATTCAAAAGATTCAAGGATTTAAAAGACGTTACAACGATTTCAAAACATTCTCAAATATTTCACAAATACGACTTCTTTTCGCAAAAAATTAAGAATATGTTTATGAATGATTCTACTTTGTTTAGAAATTGTTGGCTAATAAAAAATATAATGTTTCAACAAGTTACATGCATAATAAACGATTATTTGATGTAAAAAAAGGAGACCTGGAAAAATTTGGATAACCTGGAATTGCCAGGGGATTTGTTTCGAGAATATGCTTAACTTTTTTTAATTCGCAATATAAAATTAAATAACAATGTTTCTTCTTTGTTAAAAGTAGCCTTATATAACTGGATTTAACTGTTCGGTTGAAAATTGGTCTTTTTGGGTCGAAAATTTAACTATTTAGGTAGAAATTGATTTATTTGGTTGGCAAGTAAAGTTTGATGTTGAAAATTGGTATTTTCTGACCGAAGAAAGAACTGTTTTTAAGAGAATTTGTCTTCTTGGTTCCAAAATATAACAATTTTGTTGGAAATCCAACTTTTTTGCTTGAAAATTCAACAATTTGATTGATATTTTTTCTCTTTTTTGCCGCAAAAATTTTTCTTGCTAGAAAATTAAAAGAAATTCAATTTTAAAATTCATCTGTTTTAGTAGAAATTTAATATTTTTTTAGTTAAAAACGGAACAGGTTGGTTAAAGTTTATCTGTTGTGGTAGAGGATTCAACTATTGTGTTAAAATGTCACCTTTTTGGTTGAAGATTTATCATTTTAGTTGAAAATTATTCTCCTTCATTAAAAATTGAACACTGAACTATTTCGATGAAAATTCGTATCTTTTTATATGAAAATTAGTTGCTTTTTTAAACTGAAACTTTAATTATTCTATTTTTTGGTAGAAAATTTATATTTTTAAAAGAAAATTAAAATTTTTGCTTGAAATTTCATCTATTTTGTTAAAAATGCAACTATTTGATTAAAATTCATCATTTTCATCAAAAATTTATCACTTTGGTTGAAAATTTAACTATTTTCTTAAAAGTTCGCCTTTCTTTCGGTGAAATATTAATTTTCTTAAAATGAAAATGTAATTATTCAATTTTGGTGCTTCTTTAGATGAAAATGCATTAATTTTATTTAAAATTTAACCATTTATGTTGAAGATTCATCATGCCAGTTGACAATATTCATCACTTCGGTTAAAAATTCAACCATTTTGTTAAAAATTCTTTTTTATCTTTGCTGATAAATAATTTTTTAACCGAAAATGTTACTTTTCAATTTTTGGTTGATAATTTATCTTTTTAATTGCAAATTGGAAATTTTCGTTGAAAAATCATCCTTTTTGGGATAAAATTAATCTTCTTGGTTGGAAATTCATTTTTTGCTTAAACAATCATCAGTTTGGTTAAAAAATGTTCTCTCTCTTGCCTGGGAAATATTTATTCATTGAATATTCGTAATTTTTCTTTGGAATTTGGTATTTTTTGTTTGGAATATCAATTATTATATTTTTTGTTGAGAATTAATCGTTTTGGGTCAAGATTCATCATTTTAATTGAAAATTTTTCTCATTGGTTGAAAATTGATCTATTATTGTAAAATTCGTTTTTTTGTGGGTTGAAAATCAAGTTTTTGTACAGAAAGTTTGATTGTTTCAGTTGAAACTGAAACTAATTTGTTGAAAATTCGTTTTTTTTTTGTTGAAAATTAATGTTTTCAACTGAAAATTTAACTATTCAATTTTTGGCTGAAAATTCATCGTCTTTAGTTAATGTTTTATGTATTTTGTTTAAAAGACAACGATTTCTCTTAAATATTCATCATATTAGTTGAAAATTTAACTATTTTTGTTTGAAATTTCTTTTTATGTTGGTTGATACTTGTTTAAGTGAAAATTCAACTGAATTTTATTTATAGAAAAATCAAATAAAAATTTCTTTTAACTATTATTTAAATTCGCGAGTACTAGGACAAATTCGAGAAATGATTAATTAATTTATTAGTATTTTTCATTTTAAACCTTTGTAAATTGAACATATTAATTACAGTAAAGTTACTTTTTCAAGTGAAAAAAACGGTTATTAAATTTTCAATAATAATAGTACTATTTTTACACATTTAGATATTAAAAATACTGGGGAAAAAAACATTATTTATAATAAACTCCTGAAATTTTATACATGCTTCAAGTGCATTATATCCGAAATTGTACCAATTTTCTAATTCCATCTCAATCTTTTATTTTCAGGTGCACAGTTCGTCGAGCGTGTCAGAAAGCAAGTCGAAGTAGTCCAAGGTGGCTTTCTTTGGGAACCGGACAACAGTGTATAGATTTCGAACAAGTACTTCCGGACCGGATCCCAATTAATCAAATGACAACGGTTCAATTGACAATCAGAACTCTTCCCGAATTACCGTCCGGTACCAATTACAAATGTGTATTTGGAACCGCCGAACCGATCGACGCGATTATGACCGGCTTCGGACTCTCCTGTCCAACTCCGATGACTCTGTCCCGGCCAAATATTCCCGAAGGCACCGATCACGTGCTGGTTCCACTCTCGGTGCGATCCAGCGAAACTAATAAGGACTTTGTCTCTCGCAACTTTGCGTACTTTGATTGCTCGAGGCACACTGTTTGTACGGAATGTGTTAAATCCCAGTGGGCCTGCAGCTGGTGTGTCTACGATAACAAGTGCACGCATAATACCAGCGGATGCCAGGGCAACATCATTTCTGGAGAAAATGTACGTTTATTTGTTTATCTTCAAGTTACTCCTCGTATAAATTACTATTCAGCCTCAAACTATATTTGACTTGCAAATTTTCGGGATTAATGGAAGCTTTGACAATATTAAATTTCCTTTTAAATACAGAGCTGGAACTTGCGCCACTATTTTCAAAACATGCATTTATACTTTACTCTCACTTTAGAAATATTTTCAAATAACTTTTTCATTTTCCTGGATCATTAATATTCAAATACAAGCATTTTAATCTTGTATTGCTTTTAACGTAGAATCTGTTAGAAACGGAATAAAAGAGCATTTCAGGTAAAAATTTTCAAATATAATGATTTATTTTAAACGAAAGAATGTCTTTTTTTTACTAGAAAAGATGTCATTTTAACTAAATACTTAAATTTTTCAGCGAAATCATTAAATTTTCAACATTTTGACATTTGAATTTTCAACCTAAGAAGATAAATTCTTGGCAAAAAAGTGCCATATCTTCAATCAAAAACACATGAAATCTGTACGAGGAAAAATTTTAAAACCTAAAAGAAGGATTTTCAACAAATTACAATTTTTCACTCAAGAAGGAAATAAAATTTAATCTAAATTGTTGAACTGCAAACATTGAAATTTTAAATAAAACATAACTTTTCGGCAAAGAATTAATTTTCCAGGAAAATGATTTATTTTTACTCAACAAAAATAAAATTTCAAACCAAGGAAATCATTTTCTTACCAAAAAAAGGAGAAGTTTCAACAAAAATGATCAGTCTTAAAAGAATGGAAAATTTAAATTTTAAACAATAACAAAAAAAATAATTTTAAATCAAGAGAAGGCTTTTCCGCTTAATTAAAAAAAAGATTAATTTTTATCAAAATACTTCAACTTTCATTCAAAATAATGAATTTTCAACTAAAAATATAAATCTTCAAGAAAAAAGATTATTTCTTAAGAAAGCGATTCAACCAAATCTTTCAAAACAAAGTATTTAAATACTCAAGTAATGAAGAAGGATTTTTAACCAAAAAGTGACATTTTAAATTAAAAAAATGAAATTCCTACGAAAAAAAATTGAATTTTCAATCCAAAGAGACAAATTTTTATTTGTAAAAAACAAAAAATAGTTGAATTTTCAAGCGCAAAGGATTTCAGTTATCTGTTTAATACCATAATATTAAATTTAAACAATAAATAAATTTTCAAGAAAACAGCATTTTCATCCAAAAAGTATGCATTTTCAAAAAAGAGTCGAATTTTGAAACTCAAGTTGCATTTTTATTGAAGAACGATGAAATTTCTTCTAAAACAGAATTTCCATACAAAGAAGATTGCAGTTCACTTACCAACGCCAAAATAAGAATTGTAAACAATAAGTTATTTTTCCGCTAAATAGTCGAATTTTAAATCAAAAAGTATGAAAATTCGACTAAAAAGATAATCTTCAGGAAAAAGTTTTTGCGAATTTGAAAAAATTACGTATGAAATTGAATAATTTCAAGTTCAGATTGTAAGTGAACCAAATTATATTTCAATCTTACTGTTTCACAGTACAATTTGCAGATGAAAGCCTCAATTGTCGATATATTTTTTATTAAATATTGTTACAAAAATTAATTATTTTATTAATAATTATATTATCTCGAAATCTTTAGAAGTCTTTCAGCATCTTTCTGAAATCATTGAAATCCTTGTGAAATATTTCTAAAAACTGTAATGTTTGGTTTAAATCTTTGTAAAACGTGTGAAATTTGTGTTAAATCTTTCAAATCTGCGTGAAATCTTTAAAACCATTGTATTTTTGGTTACATTGTTAAAATCTGTGTGAAATGATGATGAAATCTTTGAAATCATTGAAATCAAAGGAATCTTTAAAAATTTTGTTAAATATTTGATATCATTAAAATGTTTGTGGAATCTTTTTTGGAAACCTTTGAATTATTTTGAATTTTTTTACAATCTCTGAAATATTTGTGAAATCATTTTAAATCTTTAAAAAAAATGTTAATCTGTGAAATGTTTGTGAAATCTTGATAAAATCATTTGAAATCTTTACAAAATTTTAAAAATATTTCTGAAAAACTTGAAGTCTTTAAAATCATTGAAAGTTTTGTTAAATATTTGAAATCATTCAAATCTTTGTGGAATCTTTCAAATCTTTCTCAAATACTTGAGAGACTTGTGTAATTTCTTTAAAATATTTGTGAAATCTTCGAAATTTGTGAACCTTGAAGTCTTTCTGAAATCTTTTTTTAAATCTCAATTATTTTGAATTTTTTACAGTTTCTTAAATATTTGTGAAATCTTTTTAAATCTTTAAATAAAATTTTAATCTGTGTGAAATCTTGACTGTGTGCAATTTATAAAAATCTTTCCTTAAAATTTGCGAAATATTTGTGAAATCTTTTGAAATATTTGTGAGACCTTTTAAATCTTTGTCATATTTTAGAAATTATTGAAATTTTTAAAATATTTCTGAAATTATTGAAATTTTAAAAATATTTCTGAAAAATTTGAAATCTTTAAAATATTTCTGAAACTATTGCGCAATTTTTTTAATCTTTGTTAAATCTTTTCTTAATCTTTGTGAAATATTTTGAATTAATTCATTTTTTCTTAAGTTTTTGTAAAATCTTTTAAATTTTTCGGAACTTTTTTCGAACTCGTTGAAATCTTTGTGAAATCTTTTAAATCTGTGTAAAATATTTTAAAATATTCTTGTGAAAACTGTGTTAAATCTTTAAATTACATATTTCTGAAATTTTTATAATATCTTTGAAATCTTTCTCAAATCTTTGTGGAATCTTGAAAAGCTTTGTAAAGTCTATTGAAATATTTGTCAAATTGTTTTAATCTTTTGGATTCATCTTTGTGAAATCTGATGTACACTAAAAATTTCAGTGGTCGTGATTGGAAGAAATTAATTATCTTTATTAAAATTGGTAAAGAGGGAATTAATTTTCAAAGTCCTGCCTTATCTCTCCTTTTTGAAAGTCTTTAATTTTTCTGAAATGGAATTATCATCATAACATCTACAAATTAATTAAAAATTACATTGAAAAAAACGTGGAAAGACCTAGAATATGTAAACAAATATTCTGTAACAACACCGGTATTGAAAGTTTAGAAATTGAATTAAAAAGTTTTATATGTACATTTCATCAAATCATGAAGTTTCTATGCCTTAAAATTGGAAATTAGTTTCATTTGGGTAAATTTATAGGATTTTATACTCAATAAAAAAGAAAATTCAAGTTACTACATACTATTTATTATTGTATGTATTTTTCTATCGAATTTCCGTGAGCCTCGACACGGCCTTCTTATGTATACCGTTTGATCCAGAAAATTATTTTTAATTGGTTCCTTTTTGTGTTTTTTTTTTCTTTCCAGAACCAGGCAAATCTTGCAGCTCACGGCGTTCAGTACTGTCCCCGTTTCGTGCACCGAGAATCCCGCCTGATGCTTCCAAATAACGTCCCAAAGGAAATTGCCCTCGAGGTGGAGAATCTGCCACATCCTCAAGTCGGACACACTGGCTTCCAGTGCATCGTAACAATCGAAGGTGCGAATCTGCGAGTTCAGGCGAGAGTCGACAGCAGTCGATTCATCGTTTGCGACAAGACCATTTACTCCTATGAGGCGCTGTCCGGAGAATACGAGGCGGCCGTGACAGTGGTCTGGAACACAAATCACCACGTCGATCAGACAACGATAATTCTTTATAAATGCGAGGTGCTCGGTTCCCATCGAGAGCACGCCGACTGTTCCTTGTGTGTGACAAGGGACAAACGATACGAATGCACCTGGTGTGGTAACAGTTGTGTCTACCGACACTCGTGTCTTCATTCTCCATTCTCGGAATGCCCGAAGCCCAGAATCGACATGATCAGACCGTTGAGTGGACCGATTGAGGGTGGAACCCTCGTCACGATAGTGGGCAGCAATTTGGGATTGAAGGAGAGTGACGTCGAGGGTAAAATTCGAATTGGCAAAACTCCGTGCACCCTGGTCGATTACGAGGTGTCGGTGCGGATTGTTTGTCGAACGGGGCGACATCCGGCGACTGATACAGCGACTGTTGTCGTGGGAAATGTGGCTGGTTATACGGAGAGTGCAGTGCTTTTTAATTACAAGGATATCAGACTGACGGGGATTTATCCCTCGGTTGGGCCTCAAAGTGGCGGAACGCGACTCGCGATTACGGGATCGTATTTGAATATTGGCAGTAAAATTGCCGCGTACTTGGATGAGCTTCCTTGTCGGGTGAATGCGACTCAGGCGAGTAGCACGAGACTTACTTGTGTGACGAGCAAAGCTGGACGTGTGAGGAGAATTCGAAGATTGACGCTGAGTATTGACGGGGCTAATCGAACGCTGGAGGGAAATCCTTATAATTATACGCATGATCCGACAATTATGGAGATTAAGCCATTGAGGAGTTTTGCGAGTGGAGGCAGAATGATCACTGTTCATGGGACGAATTTGGATACTATTCAGAAACCGGAGATGGAGGTTTATGTTGAGAATGAATCCAAGCCGGTGAATCGAACTGTTTGTACAGTTTTGAATCCTACGCAGATGGAGTGTCCGAGTCCTAGCGTCGCCAATCGATTCAAAGCGGTGAGTTTCTGTCATTTATGATATATATATATATATATATATATATATATGTGTGTGTGTGTGTGTGTGTGTTTTATTTATACGAGGGGTTGATCACTCTTGAAATCTTTGTAATTTTTATGAAATCATTATAATATTTGTGAATTAATTGAAATATTTTTCAATTCTTTTTCAATCTTTGTGAAATATTTGTAAAATCTTTGAGATCTGTGTGAAATCTTTGATATCATTGAAATTTTGCTTAAATTTTTGAAATCATTAAAATCTTTGTGAAAACTTTAAAGTACTTGAAAAACATTTAAAATCTCTGAAATCCTTGAGAAATATTTTAAGTACAAAAAGATTTTTATCTTTGTGAAATTATTTAAATCATTATCATCTATGTGAAATCTTTCAAATCTTTATGAAATGTTTGAAATCATTGAAATCTTTGTGATTTTTTTTTAAACTTTAAAGTCTTTGGGAAATATTTGAAATCACTGAAATCCTTGAGAAATAATTTAAGTTTTAACAAAAATTGGTAATCTTTGTGAAATTATTTAAATCTTTATCAATTCTTTTTAAATCTTTGTGAACTATCTATAAAATCCTTCAAATCTATGTGAAATCTTTCAAATCTTCATGAAATATTTGTAAAATATTTCAAATCTTTCTCAAATCTTTTTAAATCTTTGTGAAATATTTGTAAAATCTTTGAAATCGTTAAAATGTTGGTTAAATCTTTCAAATCATTATGACATATTTGTAAAATCTTTCAAATCTTTGTAAAATCTTTCAAATCTTTATGAAATCTTTGAAATCATTGAAATTTTTGTGAAATATTTTTTAAAACTTTAAAGTCTTTGGTAAATATTTGAAATTTCTGAAATCCTTGAGAAATATTTTAAGTCTTAACAAACAAATTTTTATCTTTGTGAAATTATTTAAATCTTTATCAATTCTTCTTAGATCTTTGTGAAATATTTGTGAAATCCTTAAAATCTATGTGAAATCTTTCAAATCTTTATGAAATCTTTTTTAAAACTTTAAAGTCTTTGGTAAATATTTGAAATCACTGAAATCCTTGAGAAATATTTTAAGTCTTAAGAAAAAAATTTTTATCTTTATGAAATTATTTAAATCTTTATCAATTATTTTGAAATCCGTGTGAAATATTTGTAAAATCTTTGAAATCATTAAAATTTTGGGTAAATCTTTTAAATCATTATGAAATATTTGTAAAATCTTTCAAATCTTTGTGAAATCTTTATGAAATATTTGTGAAATCTTTGTGAAATCCTTGAGAAATATTTTAAGTCTTAACAACAAATTTTTAATCTTTGTGAAATTATTTAAATCTTTATCAAATCTTTTTAAATCTTTGTGAAATATTCGTAAAATCTTTGAAATCATTAAAATTTTTGCTAAATCTCAAATCATTATGAAATATTTGTAAAATCTTTCAAATATTTGTGAAATCTTTATGAAATCTTTGATATCATTGAAATTTTGGTTAAATCTTTGAAATCTCTCTCAATTATTTTTAAATCCTTGTGGAATATTTGTAAAATTATTGAAATCGTTGTAAAATCTTTAAAATTAGTATTTGATATCATTGAAATGTTGGTTAAGTCCTAGAAATCTTGATAAAATCATTGAAATCATCGAAAAATGTGTGAATTCTTTAAAGTGTTTGGGAAATATTTAAAATCTCTGAAATCCTTGAAATATTTTTAATTCTTTGTGAAATATTTGTAAAATCGTTGAAATATGTGTGAAATCTTTGATATCATCGAAATTTTAGTTAAATCTTTGAAATCTTTGAAATCTTTGAAATCATTGAAATCTTTATGAAAACTTTACCGTATTTTGGAAATATTTGAAGTCTTTAAAAAATGTTTAAACGTTTGTGAAATATTTTTTAATATTTGTGAAATCAATAAAATCTTTCTCAATTCTTTTTAAATCTTTATGAAATATTTGTAAAATCTTTGAATTCTGTGTGAAATCTTTATGAGATCTTTGATATCATTTAAATTTTGGTTATATCTTTGAAATCTTTCTCCATTCTTTTTAAATCTTTGTGAAATTTTTGTAAAAAATTTTTAATCTGTATGAAATATTTGATATCGTTGAAATTTTGGTTAAATCTTTGAAATCATTGAAATTTTTGTAAAATCTGTAAAATATTTATTGAATTATTGACATCGTTTTAAAATCTTTGAAATATGTGCTGTTAAATCATTCAAATCTGTGTGCAATCATTGAAAATATTGAAATCTCTGTAAAGTCTTTGAAATCTTTGAAATTTCTGGCAAATCTTTGAAGTCATTGCGAAATCTTTGAAGTCATTTAAAATTGTTTACAATCACTGAAATATTTGTGAAATCTTTTTAAATCTGTGAGAATATCTTTGAAAGTTTTTAAATCTGTGTGAAATATTGATGAAATTTTTGTAAAATCTGCAATCTTTTTAAAATATTAAAAAATTTAAAAATATTTCAAATATTTCTGGAAACTTAAATTGTTTGGTGAAATTTCTGAAATACTTAGTCTCTTTCTGAAATCGTTGAAAGCTTTGTGAAATATTTCTGAAACCTTTGAAATCTTTTTAATTGTTTTAAAATCTTTTAAATACTTGCGAAATCATTGAAATCTGTAAAATTTATGTGTAGTATTTTAGAAATATTTGTAAAGTCTTTGAAATATTTGTGGTAACTTTTAACTATTTTGTAAATATCTTTAAATCTTTTTAATTTTGTTGAAATCTCTGAAATATTTGTGAAATCATCGAAATCTTTATAAAATCTTTGAAATCTTTCTGAAATCTTAGTGGACGCATTGAAGTTCTTCTGGAATATTCTAAAGCCTTTGAAAATTTGGAAAGTATTTCTGAAAATTTGGAAATTTTTTAAATCTTTTGAACTCTGTAAGTCTGTAAAATATTTTTGAGAACTGAAATCTTTGTGAAATTATTGAAAACTCCGAATGAAATCTTTAAAATTTCTAAAATATTTGTGAAATCTATGTGAAATCTTTCAAATCTATCTGAAATTTTTAAAATCTGTTAAATTGTTTGAAGTATTTCTAAAATCCTTGAAAGTTTCCTGATATATTTCTAAAAACTTTAAAATCTTTATGAAATGTTTAGAAAGTATTTTTAATTTAAAAAAAATTTTTTTTGAAATCCTTGGAGTCTATTGAAATTTTTTAAAATCTTAAATCTTTGAAATCTTTGTGGAATCTTTTTAATTTGTTTAGTCATTGTGAAATCTGAAATATTTTCAAAAACTTTTAAATCTTTCCAAATCTGCGAAATATTTTCTAATGTTTTAATAACTTTAAATTTTTTCAGAATTTTTGCAATCGTTTGAAATGTTTGTGAAACATTTGACATCTTTATGATTTTTTTTAAATCTGGTGTACGCTCAAAATACGAGTAATCAACCCCTCAAACTCAATAAATATGTAAATAAATTCATATATATGTATATAAGAAATTTATAAGTATATATGCTATTGATGTTGGTAAATCTATCAAACGCACTGGAAGGGTATTATAAAAATATGTAAACATTTTATTATAAAATTATTGCCTTGCAGAAATATAAGAAATTATTTTTTTTTTATAAATAAATCCCGTTGGAAGTTAAGTATTAATGGACTTATCACGTTTCAAAATTGATGAAATCCCTTAAATTTAGGCTTAATTGCAAGAATTTTATAAATTTTTAACTTATAATTTACCATTCCTGGCGGCAAAGAATATTATAATATGAACGGCTTCACTTTAAAAAAAAATGTTTAAGTTAAAGTGTCGTTGACATCTCTTTGAATTTAGTAAAGTTTGTAAATTTGTGGAAATGTTGAGAGTTCGTTGCAAACGCTGGAACTTAATGTCACATGAAATTGTACAATTTTTAACAATTTTTATTAAAAATAGTCTAAAATTTCCAAAAAGAAACCTTGAACAATCTAAAATTTAAAATGTTCCGTCTATTCCAAAATTCATTTAAAACAATTTGCTTCCTTGTCAAATTATAGCTGAGCCTGAGCAGAAAGCGCAGTAAAAGAACGTCTCAAAGAAAAGAAACACAGCTCGCCTTAAAAATCGGCTTTGTCATGGACAACGTGGAAACCGTTCGTGATCTGGAGAAATATTTCCAGAATCTTCGAAACCGTCTTTTCTACGTGGAGGATCCGAAATTCTTCCCATTTCCTCGCGACGTGAAACTCTACAAAGGCGACACGCTCGTGATCGAAGGCGAGAATTTAATCTACGCGAGTGACGAATCTGACGTAAACGTCACCGTGGGAACTCTGCCTTGCAATGTGACTTCTCTCGCCCTGACTCAGTTGGTGTGCATTCCACCTGACCAACAGCCGGCAGACACCGATGAACTAGGAGTAAAAACGGATCGGGGTCTGCCTCTTGTGGTCGTGCGTATTGGGCGCAGTCTTCGTTTCCCCATCGGCTATTTGCACTATGATGTCATCAAGTCGTACCCGATACCTCCGGAAGCAATCGCAGGAATTGCTGCTGGCACATTCGGTTTGGTCTTTCTCTTTGTGCTGGTGCTGGTGATATACAGACGGAAGAGCACGCAGGCCGAGAGAGAGTACAAGAGGATACAAATTCAGATGGACACTCTGGAGAGTAATGTGAGGATGGAGTGCAAACAGGCATTTGCTGAACTTCAAACGGATATGACGGACTTGACGGCCGATTTGGAGTCTTCGGGAATTCCGACGTTGGATCACAAGAACTATATTATGAAGGTGTTTTTTCCGGGAGTGATAGATCATCCAATTTTAAACGATCCGCGGAACAGATCTACTCTGACGAGGACAAATTATGACGCGGCGATGGTCCAGTTTGAACAACTTGTCAATAACAAGTGTTTTATTCTGACCTTTATCGAGACGCTGGAGGCGCAAAAGGACTTTAATATCAGGGACAAGGTGAATGTCGCCTCTCTACTCATGGTGGTTCTTATGAGCAAAATGGAGTATGCGACCGATATCCTGATGAACCTTCTCCTCCGACTGATCGACAAATCTGTCGACACCAAACACCCTCAACTAATGTTGAGACGAACCGAGTCTGTCGTCGAGAAAATGCTGACCAACTGGATGGCTCTCTGCATGTACAACTACCTAAAAGACTATGCCGGGTCGTCGCTCTTTCTCCTCTTCAAGGCTATCAAACACCAGATAGAAAAAGGACCCGTAGATGTGATAACCCACGATGCCAGGTACTCTCTCTCCGAGGAACGTCTTCTGAGAGAGCAGATTGACCACTCTGTCGTCACGCTCCACGTCGTGCAGGACGATCTCGACGAAAAAATCCAATGTAAAGTCCTCGACTGCGACACCATCAGCCAAGTGAAATCAAAGATACTTGATGCTCTCTACAAAAATACTCCCTTCTCGCTAAGGCCCTCGGTTCATGAGGTCGACCTCGAGTGGAGACACGGCCGAGGCGGTCATCTCACTCTTCAGGACGAGGATCTGACGACCAAGTGTAGCGGTGACTGGAAAAAGATCAACACCCTGGCCCACTATGGTGTCAAGGAGTCGGCAGTCATGTCCCTCATTCCGCGACAGAATGACGGGTTCTCGGTAGCTTGCAAGCAACCCTGTCACAATTGCAAACCCTCCCATCATCATCTTCTTCCACAGCAAAATCTCCATCAGCAGCACTACAACCGGCACATGAATCACTGTTCAACTCTGCATCTGCCAACGACGCCCAATCATGGATTGATAAGTCCAACACTCTACTCTCATCCGCCAGGTGGCGGTATTTACTTTGATCCGCAGCACTCGCCTCCGATGATCACCGCGAATGGAGACATTGAGAGCGGCCACGGGGGAAATCCGAGACTTTATCATCTGGTCAGGCCTCTCGATGAAGTGCACTACGCACCGGGAATGGGTTACGCGAGCAGCAAACAGCATCACAATCCGGAGCGAACGCACAAGGCCATTCCCGAGATCTTCCTCACGAGACTGCTCTCTACAAAGGGCACTGTGCAGAAGTTTGTGGATGATTTCCT
>JAWWLR010000149.1:8617288-8637956 GCA_035041075.1 Acraspis erinacei | reverse complement strand
TGTCCAGAAGTACAACGGCCAGCAGTACAGATATTCCGAATCGAATGCTCTCGGGGAGCATGGAGAGTAGTAACCAGTTTTCGTCGAGATCGGATGTCGTTAGTCCGTCGATGGAAAGTGCCAGTCGAGGATTCACCGGTTCTCTTCATAGTCCCCACACCCCGCACACGCCTCACACACCAGGAAGTGTCGCGCCTCACACTCCAGCTGACTCGAGCAAACAAAGCAACAAAACGTCGGCAAGTGCCCAAAGCAGTCCAGCGCCTCACAATCCAAATCTCCAAGATAGCATGGGACCTCCGAGAACGATTCCCGCCTCGCCGAATACGAAATCCGAAACGTCTCCACCTTCGCAAAAAGAATTGCAACAACAGCAGCAGCAGCAGCAACAGCAGCAGCAAATTCAACAACAACAACAACAACAGCAGCAGCAACAGCAGCAGCAACAGCAACAACAACAACAACAGCAGCAGCAAAATCAAGGGAATCCAAACAATCCTGGATTGCCACCATCGATGATTGGGCCAGGTGGATCTTTCCCTTGTAGTAGACCTTCGGTGAACGTCAGCCAACCTGACAACGTTCCCCTAAATCCAAACAACATGGGAGTTCGACTTGGTGGTCTTGGAACGATGAGTACAAATCATTTTGACCCGATTACTTCGCTCGCGCAGATGAGCCAGCAGTTGACCAACACCGCGGCCAGCAATGCCCTTGTCAATGATGGCGGACCAATGCACTCGGGAAATCAGGGAATGATGCCTTTTGGAAATCCGCATGGAATGCACATGATGCAGATGCAGGGCGGTGGAGAGTTGAATGGAGGTTGCCATATGCCTGGACCTACTAGTGAGGCCGGCGACGTTTCGGGAATGTGTATGGGACTGGGAGGACCGCCGTCGAGTTACAGTCCAACACCGCATACTGGGAGTCCCGGCGGTCCGAATAAGATGAGCCATCATCACTCGATGATGGCGCATGGGATGATGGGTGGTGGTCCCGGAGGTAATCAGGGTGGAGGACCTCATAATCAAAATGTCGGACCTCAAGGTGGACCTTATCCGGGTGGTGGTGGTGGTGGCGTTGGCGATAATCCGCATGGACCTCCGTCCAGGCTCATGCCTGGTGGTCACAATCATCCGCACTCTCATGGACCTCATCCTCATGGCCATTCCCACGTTCACGTCTCTGGACCGAGCCCCTATAATGGTGCCAATGTACAGGTGAGGATAGATTTATTTAAAAAAATGTCTAATTGGAGGACTTTAGGACAGCCAAGGGATTGATAAATCTTGAAATCTGGTGTAGATTTATTGAAAGTCTTGAATTTCTTTTTAAAACCTTGGAAACCTGGAAATCTCTTTGAATTTTGAACGGGAACCTTGGATTTGAACTTTTTTGTTTGCTTTTAAAACAGTTATTTTATTGAAATTCAAGGTGTCTACCCTACATTAAAAACCTGGAATTGTCCAAGAATTTTTATATACCTGGAAATGTCAGGGACATTTTTTAAATTTTAAATCGGAATTTTTTCGAGTGTGCTTCATTTTTTTTTATTGCAATATGAAATTGAGTAACAATAATTACTTGTACAAGTAGCTTTATATTACTGTATTTGACGCTATTTTTTTTTGAAAAATCGGGTTTTCTTTGGTTAAAAAATTAATGTTTTAAACTTAAAATGTATCTATTTAAGTTAAATATTCTATTATTTTAGTTTAAAATTCATCTCTATGTTTGAATATTCTTTTTTTTAACTAAAAACTTAACTATTCAATCTATGCTTGACAAGTGATTTTTTTTAAGTTGAAAATTCGTCTTTTTTCTTGTAGCAATTCATCTTCTTGCTTAAAAATTCATCTTTTTGGTCAGAAATTCTGTTATTCTAGTAAAGGATTTATCAGTTTAGTTAAAAATTATCTTTTTGGTTGAAAATTCTATAATTTTAGTTTTCATAATTTTAGTTGAAAATTTATCTTTGAGATTTAAAATTAAAGTATTTTAGTTAATGATTCATCAAATTTGGTTAAAATTATTATTTTTTAACTGAAAATTTAATTATTCCATTTTTGGTTGAAACTGGCCAGTTTCAGTTCAAAGTTAAACTATTTGGTTAAAAATTGATCTCTTTTATTTGAAAATTCAACTCTTCTGTTGAGAATTCGCATAATTTGTTAAAAAAGTTTCTTTTGTGGTCGAAAATTAATCTTTTTGTTGAAAAATTCATCTTTGGGATTTAAATTTAATCGATTCTTGAATCTGAAAATTGAATTATTCCAATTTTTGTTGAACACTGATCTTTTTTACTTCCAAATATTGTATATACTATCCAAAATATTGTTGAAAATTGATCTTTTTTAGTTGAAAGTGCACCTATTTCGTTGGAAATTCAAGTATTCCAGTTGAATATTCATCATTTTAGTAGAAAATTCATATTTTTGGTTGAAATTTAAACTTTTTTGTTTAAAATTGTTCTTTGTGATTTAGAATTAAACTATTGCAGTTAAAAATTATCATTTTAGTTGAAAATGTATCACTCTGATTTAATTTTTTGTTGAAAACGAAATTTATTTGATCGAAAATTTGTCTTTTAGCAGAAAATTCATGTATGTTGTTGAAAATTCCTATATTTTGGTAGAAAATTAAGCTTCTTGTTTAAAATTTCATCTTTTTAGATAAAAATTGAAGTATTCCAGCTGAATAATCCTCATTTTAGTTGAAACTTCATCTTTTTGGTTGAAATTAAAATTTTTTTGTTGAAAATTTATCTTTATGATTTAAAATTAATCTACTATAGTTAAAGAATCATTATTTTAGTTGAAAATGCATCGCTTTGATTGACTTTTTTGTTGTTGAAAGACAATTTTTTAACTGTATATTTAACTATTATATTTTTGGTTGCAAATGAATCTTTTTGTTTGAAAGTGAATCTTTTTGTCTGAGAATTAGTTTTACTGGTTTAAAATTGATTTTTTTTTTGTTTAAAATTCATGTATTTCAATTAAAGATTCATAATATTAATTTAAAATTAGCCTTTTTGTGGAAAATTAATTTTTTTAACTGGAAATTTAATTATCCCATTTTTGGTTAAAACTGACCTTTTCAAGTTGAAAATTCAATTATTGGTTGAAAATTGATCTTTTTTAGTTGAAAAGTCAATTATTTAGTTGAATAATTTTCTTTGTTGGTAGAAAGAGTTTTGTTGTTGTTGAAAATCGAACTATTTGTTTAAAAAGTCAGCTTTCTTGTTAAAAATGCAACTTTTTTACTTGAAAAGTTAGGAATTTGCAGCGTTTTATTTTGAATTTAATATACAGCCACATTAATTTTACCTAAATATGCACTGAATTTAAAGTATAAGATAAAATAAAAATGGTTGGAATTATTATTTAAAATAAACGAACTTTAGAGACAAATTCAATAAGAAAACGTTACAATATTTCAAAATAATTCAAAACATTTCAGAAAGATTTCAAGAATTTCAAATATTTTACTAAAATTTTTAAAGATCTTAAAAGACATCTCAGATTCCGAATTTTACAATGAAGATTACAATGATTTCACAAAAATTTTGAATATTTCAAGAAGATTTAAAAACTTTCAGATGATTTCATGGACTTTTTAGATTTAAAAAGGGAGTAAACCAGATTTGTAAGATTTCAGAACATTTCAAAAAATTTTAAATAATTTCAAAATTTTGCAGAAGATTTCGAAAGGTTTCACAAATTTTTCAAATATTTTAATGATTTTCAAATTAACACAAAAAATGTCAGAAAGATTTCACAAATATTTAAAAATTTGCATACAAATTTCATAAAGATATCAAAAGAATACAAGCATTTCAAATATTTCATCAGATTTCAAAACATTTAAAAGATTGAAATACTTTAAAAATTTTTTAGAAGATTTCAAATGTTTTTTTACATAATTTTTTTTATAATAGTAGTGTAATTCATATTTATAATTTAATATTTTTTAGATATTTTTTAATATTTAATAATTTAATTTATATTTATAACAATAGTATAATTTTATAATAGTATAATAGGAATTTTTTTATTATTATTATTTTATACAATGATTTCAAACTAATACGAAAGATTTAAGATAGATTTTACAAATATTTCAAAGAATCCATAAGGATTTCAAAAGATCACTAGACTTTCAAAGATTTTAAAAAGGGGTAAGCCAAGTTTGAAAACGTTTCAAACATCACAAACAAGTTCACATTTTTTAAGAAAATTTCAAAAAATTTCCAATATTCCAGTGATTTCAATAAATACAAAAGATGTGGGAAAGATTTGACAAGTATTGCAAAAAATTCATAAGTATTTATTTAAAAATTCAAAAATTTTAAAAATTGTTTAAATTTTAAATAATTCAGAACATTATAAAGGTGTCATTAAATTTTAGAAGATATCAAAAGATTTGAATGATTTTAAACGAACCCAAACGATTTTACTAACAAAGATTGAAGAAAGATTTCACAAATATTTCCAAGATTTCATAAGGAATTCAAAATATTTTTAAAAATCACAAAAAGTTCACAAAGATTTCAAGGATTTCAAAGATTTTACTATTATTTTAAAAGATTTCATCAATATTTCAAAGATTTCATGAAACTTACATCAAGATTTCAAAAGAATACAAGAATTTCAAATATTCAAAGAGAATTTCAAAGAGGGTATTTCAAATTATTACCAAAAAATTTCACAAATATTTAAAATATTTTATACAAATTTCATAAAGATATCAAAAGAATACAAGCATTTCGAAGATTTCAATAAGGTTGTACATCAGAGTTCAAAGCATTAAAAAAATTTTCAAAATTTATAGAAGGTTTTAAATGTTTTCACAAAAATGTCAATTATTGCAAACGACTACGAAAGATTTAAGTAAGATCTCTCAAATATTTCAAAGCACCCATAGCAACTCAAGCAAGTTCACATTTTGTTAGAAAAATTTTTAATGTTTTAAGGAATTTCAGATGATTTCAGTACATTTTCGAAGGTTTCAAAAGATTGTAATGATTTCAAATGAACACAAAAGATTTCACAAATAACGATTAAAGAAATATTTCCAAAATTGTTCATAAATATTTGAAAATATTACAAAAAAGTAACAAAGATTTCACACATTTTACAAAAATTTCCAGGATTTCAAAGACTTTACAAAGATTTAAAAACATTGCTAAAGATTTCACAAGGATGACTTTATGTTCGCAAAAAATTAAAAATTAGTTTATTTATGGATCTGCTTTCTTTGGAAATTGTTGGCCAATACCTGGAAACCCTGGAAAAGACCTTGAACTTTGTTGCTAAAAATCCCTTGGACATCCTGACATTGCCCACCAAGTGAAAGACACGGTTCTTCATTATTAAAATTTCTTTCCAGGTAAAACCAAGTGCTCCAAACACCATACAGTACCTACCAGCGAGGCCCAATGTGACCCACGCCCCACGAGGACCTCCAAGCCTCGACTTCCTTCAGCGTTTCACCAATCCTCTCGATAACAAGATGAACTCTCCCTCGGCGAATATTCACTACTTCCCGAACGGATGCGTGCCCAACAATATGGGACCTCATCAGGGTATGCCCGGCAATATGGGTCCACACTCCGGACCCCAGGGACTTCCGCCAGGAATGGGTGGATCGCCCAGAATGGACACACAACCCATGAACTCGCAACTTGGGATGCACTCGATGAGGCCTGTTGGCGGCGGCGTTCGACAGCAGCCAATCATGAGGATGCAGCACATGGTGGGCGGTGGTGTCTTCCCAGGCAGTCCCATGGACCCCGACAAGGTCTTTCCGCCCGATATGGTTCCCGGGCCCGGACAAATGTCCAGTCAGAATAACAATCCGGGCATGTACGGAGGACCTGGAAACAAGGGGGGCGGCCCGATGGGGCTTGGACCTCCGCCCGATGCGACGCAGCCGCTTCCGCCGAGCATGGGCGGCGGCTCGAGTAATTTTAAAAATAGCCCCTTTGTCGGCGGCGGGCCCAGTATGTCGGACCCGAACTATGCCCAACAGTTTCACAATTTTCAGCAGCAACTCTACGCTACCGGGACGAGGGGCAGCGGACCACCTCCTCATCCTAATATGCACCCGCAGCCCAACGCCCACTCACATCAACAGTTCTTCATGCCCAAGTAAAGCCTCCCTCCCAACCTGGGGCTCTACTCTCCTTTTGGTCTTCTGATAAGTCTGCCGACGCGACTAGGAAAACACATACACACACACACACACACAACACTTTCTCTTCATCTCTCTCTCTCTCTCTCTCTCTCACACTCTTGAGTCGCCCGGCGTCGGATCGTTTTCATTGCATTTATTATATCATTGGATCTTCGCCGTCCCCAACGCTCGATCGTTGAAAATCGTCGATCGCCAGAGACTTCGGGTATGGTCAGTTGGTCAGTAGTCTGTTCATTCTCGTCTGGGTCCGATTCTGTGTAATTAGTGCGTGGAGGGTTTTTTGTAAATTTGACGATTTTGAGGAAGCAAGATTTTGATATTGAATACAAGGGTTATAGAATAGGTTTTTCATGCGAAAGTTGTGAAATCGTTTATTTTTCTGCCGGGAAAGTTGATTTTCCCAGGAGAAAACGAATTCATTTGAAGGGTAAGTTATTTGAATCGGAGAATTTATAACAAAATTGCCAAGGTGGCCACACCTTTCGAATAATTAAAATTGATTGTTCAGAATTTCTGAAAATAAAACGAAGAGTCCAATGAGAGCAAATTTGGAGAACCGCCATAAAAAAGTTCCGATTGCAATTTGAAAAAGGAGAAAGATTTTCGTAAAAAATTAAAGAAAAATGCGAAGGCAACCACCAAATTCTCTTCCTTCTCTTTTTTTCTTTCTTTCGTCTTTTCTACTTTTGTTATTATCAAATCACAATAAAAGCATTTGTAAAATATAATCACCAACTTTACGGCATTACTACGTTGGTGATTATTTTTTACAAATGTATTTTTATTGTGATTTGTTAATAAAAAAAAAAAGAAAAAAGATGAAAGAAAGAAGGAAGGGTTGTTTATTTTTCTCCAAAAAAAGAATTTTTTTCTTCTCTTTTTTAGAAAAATATCTATCTTTTTTCAAATTGCAATAGAAACATTTCATGGTGATTGTCCAAATTTGTATGTTGGATTCTTGGTTTTATTTTCCGGAATTCTGCACATTAACTTAATTATTGGACGTGAAATAATATTTTAATTTTGATTTTAATCTCATTTAAATTTCTTAAATTTTAATTAAGATTTAAAGGTTCACAATGTTTCTCGCAACACTTCAAAATCTGTAATTTTGAAGGGTGAAAATGAGTGATTTTTTTTTACAGAAATCACATTTTTTAGTAAGAAAAATCTATCCAGACATTTTGAATGTCACGTAAGACTACGTGATTATGCTAATTATTAATAATATATTTATCGTCTTTAAAGTGTCTGTAATTTTAATTCAAAATTATGGCTCTTAGATTAACTCTTGGAGGTTTCAAATCTTAAATTTGACAATATTGTAATTTCAAATTCAAATATTTATTCAAAATGACAAACCATTTTGATTATTTTAGATGTAAATATAAATCAATTTCGAACTGCAAAAATGAAAATTGAACAATTTCAAAAAATGGAATCATATTTCAAGAGTGAATAATAGTTCTAAAGGAAGATTTGAAATTAAAACCTTAAAAATTAGGCTTAAAATAAAAACAAAATAATAGAAATTAAACCATCTGAAATTGATAAATCATTAAATGGATACTTTCGGTAATTTTAAATTCCATAGTTTCCATTTAAGTTTCATAGGTTTTAATTTTGCAACTAAAATTTAATTGATTGGATTTTGGAGAGTTTAATTAGCAATTTAAAAAACTATTAGGTTTTCAGTGATTTAGATTTGCTTCAAATAATTGAAATTTCAAAAGGTTTGATTATATAAAAGTTTTAATATCAAAATGTTTCGTTAATATAAATTTTGTTAGTTTGTTTCTCATTTAAATTTACTATTAAGTTTAGAAGTTTTCTTAGTATAATTAAATTCGTTCCTTGATTTTATAAAAATTTGTCTAATCAGTTTTAATGTCAAATTATAATTTCGTTACGTAATAACAATTTAAAATTCTAGAATTTCAGAACTTTGATAGATTCAATTCAGTTTTCAATATTAAATTGTTAAATCTTAATCGCTTTGAATTTATAATTTTTTAAATTCAAAATGTTTCAGTTTTTCATTTTTAGAAATTTTTATAACCTAATTTTTAAAAATTGGTTTTATACTGGATTTTGAAATTTGCATATTTTTCATTTTAGGAAATAAAAATCCAAAGAAAAATCGAGAGAAATTACGTGAAAGCCGGAAGATGAACATTTGAAAAAAGTGGCCACCCTGTTTGAAGTTCTCCGATTCAAACAATTTTTGATTTAAACGATTCTTTTTTTGGGGTTTGGAGATTTAGTTGGGTTTTGTAATTTTATTGGGAACGGCTGAATTAAAGTATGCCATCTGGTGGTGAAATGGTCATCACCATTTTGTCTTTTATCGACGTCATTCGTCTGCAGCGCACTCTAGATTTCTGATCCTAATTTTTAAACAAATTAAATTAATATTCGAATGGGAAAGTGGTAGTCTATTATTTTTTTTTGCTTTTGAAGTTGAAACAAAAAATTAAATCGACTTTTACATTCAAATGTTAAAAAAAACTACTTTGTATGTAATATTTAGTGGCAGTTTTGGTTGACAATTGAAATCGTCTCTCAGCTCTGAGGACATAATAAATATTTTAATTTATTTTTAAATTTCTAAGTTGTAAAAGAGTTGTTTTATCAAGTCTGATATTATTTTTCCAATGATTGGACTTTTAGACTAGTGATGTTTAGTACTTGTAATATTTTTAATTTAAAGTGGAAATTTTGAAATTTCGACACTAGAAATATTTAAATCTTATTGTTTAAATGTAACAAAAAAAAGCCCGTCAGCCGAGCATCAATTTTCAAGGCAGAAAAATAACTTGATAATTATTTTCAAAAATGTGTTCTATAAGCCTTTAAAATTGTTACTGTTAAATATTGAAGTTTTGACAAATTTGCATGAAAAAGAAATTATTTAAAGCTGGATACAGACGAAATGCAATGGAATGAACTGAGACAGACGCTTTGTAAATTCTAAACGTTACGAATGACAGTGCATGTATATATTATTGTAAAATCTGAACTTTCGTAATCGTCGTGGTCTTCGCGACGTCGGGATTCGTGACTCGAGGGCAAGAATAATAATGACCAATGGATTATTATTATTGAAGATATCGAATAGAAAAAAGAAGAGATTTTTGTCGCGAACGGCAGATTATTGTCCTTCCTTTATCGCTAGATTACTTAAAACTCAGTCGAGCAAGCTCAAACTCACAACTGTAAATATATACGATATACATACTATATATATACATATATAAATATGTACCCAATGCAACATAAGTCCTTACAATATCGCCCCTCATCGAATCTTTCGTGACCAACTCTGTGCATAATCATGACCCCTACGTAGCGTGTAATGGTATATAAGAAGATATAATTGAATAAGAACAATTACGTTGTTGACGAATGATTTTTATTATAAATGAAAAATAAAATAAAGATATTTACAAGAATTCAGTGTGAGAAACAATCGATAGCGTCCAAAATAATCGTTTCCGATTCACTTTTCTTCGTCGTAATTTAGCAGATGTTCCCAGTTCACTTGGATCTACGATCGTTTTTATTTTATTTCGTTTATTTATTTTTTCGTGAGAAGATCGACGACCAAAAATCATGATATTCTCAATTCTACTTTGAGATATTCTTTAAGAATTGTCAAGAAAAACTTAGAAAATATGTGTTAAAAAGTAGTTGAATTTTCAACAACAAAATAATTATATAAAACAAAAATTTAACTAAATAGTTATATTTTCAACCAATGAATTTTTCATTTAGAAGTAGTTCATTTCGTCAAAGAAAGACGGATTTATTGAATTTTCAAAATATAAGTTTTCAACAAAAAGGATGAATTATCAAGAAAAAATGATGTATTCTTAACAAAAAATTTTTATTTTAAATACAAAATACATGGTTTAATTAATCCATAAAAGCGAATTTTTAATAAAAAGTTGATATTCAACTGAAGAAGATTTTTTAGTCAATAAAGGGGAAAATATGTAAACCAAATTCTTCAACTTTCAAGGCAAAAAGACGAATTTTCTAAAAAACAGATGAATTTCCAGACCAAAAATACAAATCTTCAACGAAAAAGTTAATTTTATTGAATTTTCAACCCAAAATGACAAATTTTCAACAGAACAGTTGAATTTCTATCAAAAAAGAAGAATTTTTCAGTCAAGAAAGAAAAAACCATTCAGCCACATTTATGAATTTTCCAGCCAGGTGAATTTTCTACCCAAAATTTTAATTTCCAACCCAAAAACATAAATCCTTAACAAAAAAGTTAATTTTCAACGAAACAGTTAAATTTCAACCAAAATTGTAATAGTTTATATTTCAATTGTAATAGTTTGTATTTTATAAATAACAACAAAGTTAATTGTGCACGCAGAATAGGTTTATTCATCAGATAGTGGAATTTTCTTACAAAATAGTTGAATTTTTCACCGAAATAGTCGATTTTTTTCGCAGCTGTTACCAGTTCACTTGGATCTACGATCGTTTTTATTTTATTTCGTTTATTTATTTTTTAGTGAGAAGATCGGAGACCAAAAATCATGATATTCTTGAGTCTACTTTGAGATATTCTTTGAGAATTGCAAAGAAAAGCTTAGAAAAGATGTGTTAAGATATAGTTGAATTTTCAACAAAATAATTAAATAAAACAAAAAAAATTATTTCATAAAAAAAGACGGATTTATTGAATTTTCAAAATATAAATTTTTAACAAAAAGGACGAATTATCAAGAAATCAGTAATATTTCAAGAAAAAATTATGTCTTTTTAACAAAAATGTTGATTTTTTAACCAAGAATAATGAGTTTTGAACAAAAAATGTAATATTATATATTTCAACCAAGATTTTAATTTTAAATTCAAAATACATAGTTTAATTAATCCATAAAAGCGAATTTTTAACGAAAAAGTTGATATTCAACTGAAGAAGATTTTTTAGTCAATAAAGTAAAAAAAATGTAAACTAAATTCTTCAACTTTAAAGGCAAAAAGACGAATTTTCTACAAAACAGATGAATTTCCATACAATGAATTCTCAATGAGAAATGTAATATGTAGCTTATATTTCAACCAAAAAAGATTTTTATTTTAAATATAAAATGGTTTAATTCGTAAAAAAGAAGAATTTTTAACAAAATAGTTGCCTTTTCAACAAAAGAAGATTTTTCAGTCAAGAAAGAAAAACAATTCAGCCACATTTATGAATTTTCAAGCCAGTTGGATTTTCCACCCAAAAATTTAATTTCCAACCCAAAAATAGAAATCTTTAACAAAAAAAGTTAATATTCAACCAGATAGTGGAATTTTCTTCAGAAATAGTTAAATTTTTCACCGAAAAAGTCGAATTTCCAACAAAACAGTTAAATTTCCACCAAAATTGTAATAGTTTATATTTCACAAAAAAAATTTATTTTAAATAAAAAATAGTTCCATTCACCTCAAAAAATATATCAACAAGACAGTTGAATTTTCGAAAGAAGAATTTTTAGTCAAGAAAGAAAGAGAAATCATGTCAAAAAACGAATTTTCAACAAAATAATTAAATTTTTAACAAATTAATAAAATTTCCTATCCTGAAAAATTAATTTTCAACAAGAATTGTAATAGTTTGTATTTTATAAACTAAAACAAAGTTAATTGTGCACGAAAAATAGGTTAATTCATCAGATAGTGGAATTTTCTTCCAAAATAGTTGAATTTTTCACCGAAATAGTCGAAGTTTTTCGTAGCTGTTACCAGTTCACTTGGATCTACGATCGTTTTTATTTTATTTTGTTTATTTATTTTTTAGTGAGAATATTGGAGACCAAAAAACATAATATTCTCGGTTCTACTTTGAAATATTCTTTAAGAATTGCAATGAAAAGTTTAGAAAACATCTCTTAAAAAATAGTTAAATTAAAAAAAAAATTAAACTAAATAGTTATATTCTCAACCAAAGAAAATTATCTTTACCGTGGGATTAGTACTTCAAATTTCAAGCAAAAATATAATATTTGATAGTCTTACAAAAAAAATAATTGATTTTTAAGCAAAAAATAGTCGAATCCATCCTAAAAATACGACTTTTTAACGAAATAGTAGTTTTTTTTAACTCAAAAAGAAGAATTTAAAAAAAATAGAAGAATCTCGACCATAAAGTTATTTTGAACAAAATATGTAACTGAATTTTTTTCCAAAATTTATTTTCAAGCAATTAATTTTTCAATGAAAAATATTGTAGTTCGTCCAAGAAAGAGGAATTTTCATAAAAATAGTTGATTTTTCAAAAGAATATTTTTCAGCCAAAAAAAAAATGTGAACCAAATTTTTGAACTTTCAAGTCAATTAAATAAATTTTCAACCGAAAAAATTATATTTCAACAAAAACGATGTATTTTAGCCAGAAGAAGATTTGAATTTAAAATAAAAAATTGTTCAATTCATAAAAAAGAATATTTTTTTGTCAAGAAAGAAAAAAAATTCAGCCATATTGATGAATTTTCCAGCCAGACGAGTTTTCTACCAAACATTTGAATTTCCAACCGAAAAATATAAATTTTCCTCAGAAAAGTTAATTTTCTACCAGATAGTGTTTTTCTTCAAAAATAGTTAAATTTTTCACCGCAAAAGTCGAATTTCCAACAAAACAGTTAAATGTCTACCAAAATTGTAATATTTTATATTTAGAAAAAAATAAAAATTAAAAAAAGTATCAACAACATAGTTTAATTTTCAACAGAAGATTTTTCAGTCAAGAAAGAAAAAGAAATCAAGTCAAAAAACGAATTTTCAACAAAAGAATTAAATTTTTAACAAATTACTCAAATTTTCTATCCTGAAAGATAAATTTTCATTAGCAATTCTAATAGTTTGTATTTTATCAATAATAAAAAAGTTAATTTTGCAAGCCAGACGAATTTTTTACCAAATATTTAAATTTCCAACCGAAAAATATAAATCTTCATCAAAAAAGTTAATTTTCAACCAGATAGTGGAATTTTCTTCCAAAATAATTCCATTTTTCACCAAAAAAATCGAATTGTTTAGCAACTGTTACCAGCTCACTTGGATCTACGATCGTTTTATTTTATTTCGTATATTTTTGTTTAGTGAGAATATTGGAGACCAAAAAACATGATAATCTCGGTTCTACTGTGAAATATTTCTTAAGAATCGCAAAGAAAAACTTGGAAAGATATTTTTAAAAATAGTTGAGTTTTCAACAAAAAATAGATAAAACAAAAACTTTTACTATATAGATATATTTTCAACCAAAGAGATTAATCTTTAACAGAAAAATCATCTTTACCTTAGTACTTCAACTTTCAAGCAAAAATTTAATATTTGATACTTTTAACAAATTTATTTTTTATTTTTAAGTAAAAAATAGTCCAAACCATCATAAAAATAGGACTTTTTAATAAAATAGTCGATTTTTCAATCAAAAAAGACTAATTTACAACAAAATAGAAGAATCTTAACCATAAAGGTAATTTTGATGGAAATATGTAATTGAATTTTTATTCAAAATAATTAAATTTTCATATCAATGAATTTTTCAATCCATAAAAGCAAATTTTCAACGAAACAGTTGATGCTCAACTAAAGAAGATTTTTCAGTCAAGAAAGGAAAAAAATTGAAGCCAAATTCTTCAACTTTATTCCAAAAACACGAATTTTCTACAAAAAAGTTGAATTTCCAGCCCAAAATGACAAATTTTTAACAGAACAGTTGAATTTCTATAAAAAGGTGAATTTTTAACAAAACTGTTGATTTTTGAACAAAATAATTAAATATTTAACTGATTTATAAAATGAAAAATCGTGAAAGATGAATTATCAACGAGAAATGTAATATGTAGCTTATATTTCAACCAAAAATCATTTTAATTTTAAATATAAAATAGTTTAATTCGCAAAAAAGAATTTTTAACAAAATAGTTGCTTTTTCAACAAAAGAAGATGTTTCAGTCATGAAAGAAAAAAAAATGCAGCCATATTGATGAATTTTCAAGCCAAACGAATTCCCGACCCAAAACTATAAATCTTTAACAAATAAGTTTATTTTCAACCAGACAGTGGAATTTTCTTCCAAAATAGTTAAATTTTTACCGAAAAAGTGAAATTTCCAATAAAACAGTTAAATTTCAACCAGAAGAAGATTTTAATTTAAAATAAAAAATTGTTAAATTCATAAAAAATAATATTTTATAGTCAAGAAAGAAAAAAAATCAGCCATATTGATGAATTTTCCAGCCAGACTAGTTTTCTACCAAACATTTGAATTTCCAACCGAAAAATATAAATTTTCCTCAGAAAAGTTAGTTTTCTACCAGATAGTGTTTTTCTTCAAAAATAGTTACATTTTTCACACAAAAAGTCGAATTTCCAACAAAATAGTTAAATTTCGATCAAAATTTTAATAGTTTATATGAAAAAAAATTAAAAAATAAAAAAAAAATATCAACAAGATAGTTGAATTTTCAACAGAAAATTTTGCAGTCAAGAAAGAAAAAGAAATCAAGTCAAAAAACGAATTTTCAAAAAAAGAATTAAATTTTTAACAAATTAATCAAATTTTCTATCCTGAAAGATAAATTTTCAACAATAATTGTAATAGTTTATATTTTATCAACAAAAAACTTATTTTTGCATGAAAAATAGTTTTTTTTTCGTTGAAAAGACGAAATTTCCGACAAAAAACGAATTTTGAACAAAATAATTTAATTCTTAAAAAATTAAGCAAATTTCCTATCCTCAAAGATAAATTTTCAACAATAAAAAATTGATTTTGCACCAAAAATAGTTTTACTGTTTTAATGTGGTATTTCACGCCAAAAAGTCGAATTTTGTACTAAACAGTGGAGTTTTCAACCCAAAAACATCAATTTTCGATCAAAAAGACGAATTATTAACCCAAAAAAATGGTAATTTCATATAAAAAATAGTTCAATTCATCAAAAACCCAGAAAGACGAATTTGTAAGAATTTGTAATAAAAATGGATGCATTTTGAACAAAACTTGATTCTTCAACAAAATAATTATCTTTTTAACCAAATAATAAAATGTTCAATCAGAAAAGATGACAATTTAAGGAAAATTGTAATAGTTCATAATTTAGGCAAAAAATATCCAAAATCGATCCGTACAAAAATAAGAATTTTCAACAAAATAGTTGATTTTTCAGTCAAGAAAGAAAAAAAAATGAAGCTGTTGAATTTTCCAGCTAAAAAACGAACTTTCGACAAAACAGTGGAATTTTCAAACTAAAAATATAAATCTTTAACAAAAAAGTTAATTTTCAGCCAATCAATAGAATCTTCTTCCAAAATGTTTTAGTTTTCTACCCAAAAAAACGATTTTTCAACAAAACTGTCAAATTTAATCCAAAAAGGATGTATTTTTAACGATATTCTTGATTTTTCAACCATAAAAGATAAAATAGTTAAAATTCGAACCGAAAAAAATTATAATTTTAAATAAAAAATAGTTCAATTCATCCAGAAAAGCGAATTATTAATCTAATTGTTTAATTTTTAAGCCAAAAGACGAATTTCCGGCAAAAGAGTTGAATTTTTAATCCTAAAATATAAATTTTCAACCAAATAGTTCAATTTTTTGTAAAAATATTTGGTTTTCAACCAAAAATATGATTTTGAAACAACAAGAAGAAATCTTAACAAAAAATAGTTGGATTATTAGGTTCTGTTAATTTAGTTCGTATTTAAGTGGCAAAAATTAATGAGAATAAGGAATTAAAATTATTTTTATTATTTTATTTATTTTTTAGTGAGAAGATTTGCGACCAAAAAACATGGTAATCTCGATTCTACTTTGAAACATACTTTAAGAATTGCAAAGAAAAACTTAGAAAAGATGTTTTAAAAAATAGTTGAAGTTTCCACAAAATTAAATAAATAAAACAAAAAACTTAACTAAACATAAAGTTAATTTAGAGCCAAAATTGGTAATTGAATTTTTATCCAAAATAATTAAAGTTTCTACGAATAAATTTTTCAATCAGAAGTAGTTTATTTTATCCAAGAAAGCCGGATTTATTTAATTTTCAAAATTTCTATATATTTTCAACAAAAAGGACGAATTATCAACAAAACCGTTATTTTTCAACCAAAAATAATGTCTTGTTAATAAAAATGTTGATTTTTCAACCAAGAATAATTATTTCTGAAGAAAAAAGTTAATATTTTATATTTCAACCATGATTTTAATTTTAAACTTATTTTTAATGAGAAGATTGCAGACCAAAAACAGGATATTCTATATTAAAATTTGAAATATTCTTTATGAATTGCAAAGAGAAACTTAGAAAAGATATTTAACAAAATATTTGCACTTTCAAGCCAGAAAGACAAATTTAAAAAAAATTCAACCTAAAAAATTCATCTTTACCCGATTATTTTATTTTTAAGTAAAAAATAGTCGAATCCATCTAAAAAATACGACATTTTAACAAAATAGTGGATTTTTCATGAAAGAAAAAAAGTGTATACAAAATTGTTGAATTTTCAAGCCAAACAGACGAATTTTCTACAAAAAAATGGTAGTTTCAACTCAAAAATATACTTCTTATACAAAAAAGTTAATTATTAACACAAGAAAATAAATTTTTAACCGAAAAAAATGAATTTTCATAATAGCAATTATATTTTAACCAAAAAGATGTATTTTAAGAAGACTTGATGTTTTAACCATACAAGGTGAATTATCAACGAAAAATACAATAGTTTATATTTCATCCAAAATAAGATTTCAATTTCAAATAAAAAATAATTAAATTTATTTAAAAAATACGATTTCTTTAAACAAAATAGTTGCTTTTTCAACAAAAGAAAATTATTCCCCCAAGAAAGAAAAAATCCAGCCATATTGTTCAATTTTCAAACCAGGCGAATTTTTAACAAAAAAGTTAATTTTCAAACAGATAGTGGAATTTTCTTTCAAAATACTTTAATTTTTCACCGTAAAAGTCGAATTTCCAACAAAACAGTTATTTTTTAACCAAAATTGTAATAGTTTATATTTCTACCAAAAACAGATTTTAATTTCATTTCAAAAATAGTTTCATTTATTCAAAAAAGAAAACAAGATTTCAACAAAATAGTTCGTTGATTTCAAAAGAAGATTTTTCATTCATGAAAGAAAAAAAATAAAGCCAAAGAATTTTGTTAACAAAATAAATAAATGTTTAACTAACTAATAAAAATTCCTATCATGAAAGGTAAATGTTTAAAAAAATCGTATTAGCTTATACATTACAAAAAATATTTATCAGCCAAGAAAGAAAAAAAAGTCAAATTAAATTGTTCGTTTTTCAAGCCGAAGAGAAGAATGTTGTAATCAAAACACATTTTTTAGCCAAAAAAGAAAAAATATTTCGACCAAATTGTATCATTTTCAAGCCAAATACGAATTTTCTACAAAACAGTCAAATTTTCTATTAATATTCTATTAATTTATTTCGCATTTAGGTGGCAAATGAAAATTACGTTGTTGACAAATGAATTTCATTATAAATAAAAAATAAAATAAAGGTATTTACAAGAATTCAGTATGAGAAACAATCGATGGCGAATAAACTTTGAAATATTCTTTACGAATTTCAAAGAGAAACTTATAAAAGTTTATATTGATATTCTAACAAAAAAAGATTTTTATTTTGACCAAACATAAAAATCTTAACCATAAAGTTAATTTTAAACCAAATTTGTAATTGAGTTTTTTTTTCAAAATAATTAAATTTTCAACTTCAACAAGATAGTTAATATTTCATCTTAAAATTGCTCAATCAAGAAAAAAATGTGAACCAAATTGTTGAATTTTCTACAAAACATTTGAATTTCTAACCCAAAAATATATATCTTTAACAACAAAGTTAACTAAGTAACCAAGATAATAAATTTTCAACAACAAAAAAAACGCATTTTCAACAAAACAATTATATTTCAATCAAAAAGATGCATTTTTAAAAACACTGTTGATTTTTCAACCATAAAAGATAAATTCTCAAAGAAAAATACAATAGTTTATATTTCAGCCAAAATAAGATTTAATTTTAATTAGAAAATAGTTTAATTCATACAAAAGACGAATTTTTAACAAAATAGTTGCTTTTTCAACACAAGAAGATTTTTCAGTGAAGAAAGAAAAAAAATTCAGCCAGACGAATTTTCTACCAAACAATTGAATTTCCAAACCAAAAATATAAATCTTCAAAAAAAAGTTTTAACCCAAAAAGTGGAATTTCCAACAAAACAGTTATATTGCAAAGGAAATTTTAATAGTGTGTATTTTCACCAAAAAAAGATTAAAATTTTAAATAAAAAATAGTTGAATTCACCCAAAAAAGGCAACAAGATTTCAACAAGATAGTTGATTTTGGAAAAATGATTCTGCATGAACAATAGTTTCATTCATCAGAAAAGACGAAATTTTTAACAAAAAAGTTAATTTTTAACAAAATATTTGAATTTTCTTTCGAAATAGTTTAATTTTTAACCCGAAAAGACGAATTTTCAAGAAAACAGTTAAATTTAAACCAAAAATGATGAATTTGGAAAAAACTGTTGATCCTTTAACAAAATAATTAAATTTTGTAACCAAATAATTAAATTTTCATTCATGAAAGATGAATTTTCAACGAAAATGGTGATATAACATTTACAACAAAATTTAAACAAGACAGTTGATTTTTTAAAAGAAGATTTTTTAGTTAAGAAAAAAAAGAAAAAAAGATTTTCTAGTTAAGAAAGAAAAAAAAAGCTAAAAAACATTTTTTCAACAGCATAATTAAATGTTTAACCAATTAATAAAATTACCTCTCATAAAACATAAATTTTCAAGAATAATTGTAATAGCTTATATTTAAAACAAAATTTTTTTGTATGAAAAATGGTTTCATTCATCAGAAAAGACGAATTTTCGGCAAAGCAGTAGAATATTTAAACCAAAAATTTGTAACAAAAATGTTAATCTTCAACCAAATATTTGAATTTTCTTCCAAAATAGTTTAATTTTCAACCCAAAAAGACGAATTTTTAAGACAATAGTTACATTTAAACCAAAAAGGATGAATTTGGAAAAAAAATTGTTGATTCATCAACAAAATTATTATATTTTTTAAGAATTTTCAAAAAACAGTTGAATTTCCATTAAAGAAGATTTTTCAGTAAAGAACGAAAGACAATCAATCAAGCTGTTGAATTTCCGAACTAAAAATACGAATCTTCTAAAAAACATCGGCATTTTCAACCCAAAAATCTTTAACATAAAGAGTTAATTTTCTTCCAAAATAATTGAATCTAAAACCCGGAAAGATGAATTTCCAACAAAACAGTTATATTTATGCCAAAAAGTATGTATTTTTAAGAAAATTGTTGAGTTTCCAATCCAAAAAGACGAATTTTTTAAAAAACAGTTAAATTTTTAACTCGAGAACATAAATTTTCACCAAAATGTTTGAATTTTCTTCCAAAATAGTTTAATTTTCAATAAAAAAGACGAATTTTTAAGACAACAGTTACATTTATACCAAAAAGGTTGAATTTGGAAAAAACTGTTGATTCATCAACAAAATTATTAAATTTTTTAACCAAATAATGAAATTTTCAATCATGAAAGGTGACTTATTTTCAACGAAAATTGTGATACAAAGTTTACATTTCAGACAACAAATTTTTTTATTTAAATCCAAAATTGTATAATTGATAAAAAAATAAGAATTTTCAAAAAAAGTTGATTTTTCAATCAAAGAAGATTTTTCAGTAAAGAACGAAAGATAATCAATCAAGCTGTTGAATTTCCGAGCTAAAAATACGAATCTTCTACAAAACATCGGCATTTTCAACACAAAAATCTTTAACATAAAGAGTTAATTTTGAAACAAATAGTTGAATTTCCTTCCAAAATAATTGAATTTTCAACCCGGTTGAGTTTCCAAGCCAAAAAGACGAATTTTTTACAAAAAAGGTGAATTTTTAACTCGAGAATATAAATTTTTCATCCAAATAGTTGAATTTTCCTGAAAAATAGTTGTTTTTCAATAAAGAATGATGACTTTTTAACCAAATTATTGAGTTTCCAAGAAAATAATTAAACTTTCGACAAAAAAATATAATTTTCAACCAAAAATAGTTGTATTATTAGGATCTATTAATTTATTTCGCATTTAGGTGGCAATTGAAAATGACGTTACTGACGAATGATTTTTATTATAAATGAAAAATAAAATAAAGATATTTACAAGAATTCAGTATGAGAAACAATCGATGGCGTCCAAAATAATCGTCTCCGATTCACTTTTCTTCGCACTAATTTAGCAGCTGCTACCAGTTCACTTGGATCTACGATCATTGCTATATTATTTCATTTAATTTATTTTTCACTAAGAAGATTGCAGACCAAAAAACACGATATTCTCGAATAAACTTTGAAATATTCTTCACAGATACA
>JAWWLR010000149.1:8570880-8593640 GCA_035041075.1 Acraspis erinacei | reverse complement strand
ATAATATATACATTTTCTGTTTAAAAATAATAATAACAATATATGTAAAAAAATAGTTACATTTTTAAAAAAAGTGATGAATTTTTAACTGGAATAGTTCAATTTTATACCGAAAAAATTAATTTTCAACCATGAGAATTATTTTCTCTTACAAAAAACAACGAATCTTCATATAAAAAAGATAATTCTTCAACGACAAAAATTGAACAGTTAAATTATCAGTTAGGAAAAATTAGTGTTTAACCAAAGAGATCAATTTTTAACTAAAATTATGGAATATTTACCTAGAATAGTTAACATTACGGTAAAATTTTTTGTTTCAACCTAAAAAAAACGCATTTAAAAAAAAAGATGATTTTTCAACGAGAGATGAATTTTCCGTTTAACTGGTGAATCTTCAAACAAAGAAAATTATTTTTTAACAAAAAGCGAGATAAAAAACAAAAAAACTGTGTTAATTTACAAGCAAAACGATGAATTTTTAACCAATAGCTTTAATTTTCTACCAAAAAGATGGAATTTTCAAGAATATAAATGTATTTAAAAAAATATCTGAACTTTTTCTATTAAAATAGATAACATTTTAACCAAAAATAGAATAGTTAAAAAAATAAATTTCCAACCAACACAAAAAACAAATTTTTAATCTAGTAATATAAAACAGTTTTTACATAAAAATTCCGTGACAATTCCAGGATTTTCAATTAGGGTGGCCCTATTGTACCCTATTGTAAAATACCCTAAAATATTTTATATTTAAATCCCTTAAAATACTTTTAAATCCAGTAAATTATCTTGAAATTTGTAACATCTGTTTTTTTCGAAAATGTTATAAACTTTTAAATCAGATGAAACTTCTTGAAATCTCTTAAAATCCCTTGGAATACGGGTAATTTTTTTAAAAATATCAAAAAAATTGTGGATGGTTAAAAAAAATTGTGGCAAATAATCACCTGAATAAACCTCTACTTTTTTCAGCAGCTGCTTTTCCTATTTCTTGACCAAGTTTTTTCTTCTTTGGACACTCTCCTCTGTCTGTAAAAAAAGGTAAATAACTCGAAAATAACTGTTTGAAATATTAAAATAAGGAATGCGGAATAAAATAAATCTTACAATGAAATTTTCAGAAAAAAAAACCCACGACAAAAAACACGACGAAAAGACACAGTATTTCAGAAAATATAAAAACTAAAAGTCACTAATCAAACAAAATACTAACCTTTGCCACATCTGTTACAGGAGCTTCTTCTCGCAAAGTTGACATTTGCACACCTGTAATAAAAAAAAAAGTAGCAAAAGTGGCGAATAACCTACCTTTGAAAAAAGAAGGTCCAATTGCCCAGGACATTTTTAATTTTCGAATAACCCAAGTGTCCTGAAGGATTAAAATAAGTCAATAATGCTTACTGGGTATCAATACAAATCCAATCGCCATCGTTAGTCGCTCGGAGGCCATCCTCTTCCACTTTGCTCACATCCATTTCCAACCCTGGGAGGAAAACCTGGAAAATGTACTGCAGTCTTTTACAGTCGAAGCTAACCTGACACCCGACACCGTTTTCGGCTACTTTCCAGCCTCGGAAAAGTTCTTACGACGCAAAATTTATCGCAGCATTGCGTGTCCGATGTCGACGCGACTTGGGCCACAATATTTCACTTATCTTTGCTACCTGCGAAAAAATCTAGCTGCCGAGCGAAATGGCGTGCGTTCCATATGCATAGAGCTAGTGCACCGCTTTTCGGAGACGATGCGGATTTTCCGGATGATCTATTTTCACTCGGAGACACGAAAAAAAACTCGTAAAAAACTTTGGAATGCTCTCAACCAATCACAGATCTTCTTCCTCTCAGCTGTACGCTTTCCCGCGAGTTTATTGGCTCAGCGTTTTTGACAGTTCGGGGAAAAATCGAATCTGAAAATTCACCTGCGCGGAAAAGTTCAAACATCAATTAAAATAGTGTTAATTAATCTGTAATAACTATTTCTCCTCAGCACGATTTTAATTTTTAAGATCTGTATTCGAAAACCGGGTTCGTCCCTTCAAATTTGAAATAACGGTTTTCTTCCAAAGCAACGGTTTCATAACCTCGAAAAATTTTCTTTGTCCCGAAAAATCCGCGAACTATTTTGCATTTTCTGCTATTGATTGGAAGTGCAATTGTTCCTAGAGTTAAATCTGGATTAATCTGGATTAAAGTGCGCGGTTTGACGCTTGCGTGTTCAGCTTGAATAAAAGTGGAAGGGGGTGGTGGTCGTATCAAAATCTACCCCTTTTGATATCGCGGAAAAGGCTCGCCAAACAAAACGAGGGGTTGAGTTGTGCAATTGTGGAGCTGATCCTGAGCTCCGAAAAAAGGTCGGGATTCGGGAAATTTGGGATTGTGAGAACGTGAATAAACCAAGAGGGCGGGCAGAATCGTTTCGTGGTTCGTGGAGTCCCATTTTCCACAACCGGCTTTCGTTTCGTTTAAAAGACTCGATCGATTTGCTGAGAATTGTACGATGGAAGCTCTGATTCCAGTGATCAACAAACTCCAGGATGTTTTCAACACCGTCGGTGCCGATGCTATTCAGCTGCCCCAGATCGTCGTCCTGGGAACTCAGGTTAGTTTTTTAAATGGCCTTTGTGTGATACTTAATTTTACATTTTTCGGAGCAATCTTATTGAAAAATTGGGTATTTTCCCTTTGTGTTTCAATAACTTCTTACTCCGTTGCAGTTTAATATAGCAATTGCGAGTTTTGTTGCAAGCGTTAGAAAATGATTGCTATTCGCCGAGAAATTGAACTCAATCATTGTTTTATTAGTCATTTGAAACGTCGATGTGATTCACGTTTCGTATACATTTTTCTATTTGTATTTTGTTTTGCAACTGTTTTTCTTTTTAATTTACACTTTCCATTATATTCCCCTCTACTCTCTCTCTTTTTTAAATTCCTTTTTATCGGTTTACATGAAAATTCACCGACTTTTCTATTTTTTGGTTCTGCTTTCACATCGTTGGTTTAGAATTCATCTCATGGTTAAAAATCTACATAATTTTACTTAAAATTTAATTTCTTTTTTGGAAAATTTAACTATTTAGTTACAAAGTATTATTTTTTGGTTGACAGTTAAATCGTTTCAATTCAAAAGTCTAATATTATATTTTAGATTGAGATTGTATACAGCTTTTGGTTCAGAGTTCTACTATTTGGCTGAAATTTTAATTATTTTGTAGAAAATTTCATTGTTTTTTGAAAATTAACCTTTCTTGTTAATAATTCATCTTTTTTGGTTCAAAATTCAACTGTTTTGTTGAGCATTCATCTTTTTAGATATAAAATTTGTCCTTTTCGATTTATAGTTCATCTTTTGGTAGAAAAAGTCGTCTTTTTTGTTAAAAATGCAACTATTTTATGAAAATGCCATCTTTTTGTTAAAAATTCAGCTTTTTGAGTTTAGAGTAAGTTTTATTTTATTTAAAAAGTTTACTTTTATTATTTTGGTTCGGAATTCTTCTATTTTTGTTAAAAATTCTACTATTTGGTTGAAAATTTCATTATTTTGTGAACAATCCAACTGTTTTGTTGAACATTAAGCTTTTTAGATATAAAATGCGTCCTTTTGAATTTAAAATTCATGTTTTGGTAGAAAAAGTCGTCTTTTTTGTTAAAAATTCAGCTTTTTGTGTTTAGAGTAAGTTGAATTTGATTTAAAAAGTTTAATTTTATTTTTTTCATTCGGAATTCTTCTCTTTTCTCTAAAAATTCTACAATTTGGTAGAAAATATCATTATTTTGTGAAAAATTGAACTATTTTGTTAAAAAGTCTTCTTTTTGTGTTGAAAATTGAACTATTTTGTTGAACATTCATCTTCTTGGATTAAAAATTTATCTATTTTTGTTTCTTTGAAAGTTAATTGTATTCAGTTGAAAAGTATACTTTTATATTTTTGGTTCAGAATTAATCTTTTTGTTATTAAAATTTTACTATTTAATCAAAAATTTTATTATTCATTTAAACGATTTTTAAATAATTTATCCTTTTTGCTTGAAAATTCAATTTTTTGTTGAAAATTCGTTCTTTTGGACTGCAAATCAAACTACTTTGATTAAAATTAATTTTTCTGCTAAAAAACAAAACTGTTTTGTTGAGCATTTCCATTTATTTTTAGGTTTTTATTTTTAATTCTGCCAATTTGCAAAATCTACTAATATATTTTTGGCTGATAATTCTTATTTTTTGAAAGAAAATTCATTCTTTTGAATTGAAAATTCATCTTTGGTAGAAAAATAATTTTTTTTGGTTAAAAGATCATTCTTGTCAATTAAAAAGCCTACTGTTAAACTTTTGGCTTAGAATTAATTTTTTAAGATTCAACGTTTTTGTTGAAAATTCGTCTCTTTTTCATTATTTAATTCAAGATTTTAATATTTTGTGAAAAAGTCATATTTTTTGGTCGAAAAGCACTATTTTGTTTTAACATTCGTCTTTTTTGTATCGAAAATTTGTCCTTTTGGATTATAAATTCATCTCTTGTTACAAAAGTAATCTTTTTTCGCTGAAAATTCTATTATTTGGTTGAGTATTTTTCTTTTGCTGAAAAAAAATCGTTCTTCGGATTGAAAATTGAGCTTTTGGTAGAAAAATAATCTATTTTCGTTGACAATTATTTCTTGTCAATTGAAAAACCTACTTTTATGTTTTTGGGTCAGATTTAATATATTTTGGTTAGAGGTTCAACTTTTTTGTTGGAAATTCGTCCTTTGCTTGAAAATTCAACTATTTGGTTGTAAAAATGTAATTATTTGTTTCAAGAATCAACCTTTTTTTTACAAACAGTCGTCCTTTTTGGTTGAAAATTACACTATTTTGGTTGAAAATTCGTCTTTTTGGAAAAAATTCGTTCTTTTGCATTTAAAATTCATTTTTTGGTAGAAAAAGTAATCTTTTTGAGTTGGAAAATTCAACAGTTTTGTTAAACATTAGTCTGTTTTGGATAGAAAATTCGTCCTTTAGATTGAAAATTGATCTTTTAGTATAAAAAGTCATCTTTTTTATGATAATTTAACTGTCATGTTGAAAATTCGTCTTTTTCGGATGAAAAATTCGTCTTTTTGGATTGAAAGTTCATTCTTTGATATCAAAAGTAATTATTTTGTTTGAAAATTAAACTGTTTTGTTGAATGTTCGTCTTTTTGGATAGAAAATTCGACCTTTTGGATTAAAAGTAAATGATTTTTTATTGAATAGTCTACTATTTGGTTGAAAATTTTATTAATCGGTTGAACATTCGTCTTTTTGGAAAGAAAATTCCTCCTTTTGGATTGAAAATTTATCTTTTGGTATAAAAAGAAAAATTTTTTGTTTAAAAATGTAACTGTTTTGTTGAACATTCGTCTTTTTTTAATAGAAAATTTATCTTAATGGATTGAAAGTTCATCTTTTGGTATAAAAAGTAATATTTTTGGTTTGAAAGTTTAATTGTATTGCTAATAAAATTTTATTATTTGGTTGAAAATTCGTCTTTTTGGAAAGAAAATTCGTTCTTCGGATTGAAAATTCATCTTTTGGTAGAAAAGTAATATTTTTTGGTTGAAAGTTATTACTTTTTGATTGAAAAGCCTACTGTTACATTTTTGATTCAGAATTCATCTCTTCTGGTTATAAATTTATCACCTTTTTTTGTTAAAAATTCATCTTTCCTAATTAAAAATGCAATCATTTGGTAAAAAATAGAATATATTTCGACTTAAAATGTTAAGAATTTGATACCTATATGTCTTTAGATGATTTCGGGCTGTGAAGCCTAGTTTTTAATTTTTCATTAAGAATAAGATTCCCTCTTTTTTTTCTTTTAGAGTTCAGGAAAGTCCTCCGTGATCGAGAGTCTAGTGGGTCGTTCCTTCTTGCCTCGAGGAATAGGGATAGTAACTCGTCGACCTCTAGTTCTCCAGCTCGTGTACACACCCAAGGAAGATAGGGAATACCGAAGCGCCGAGGATGGGACTTTAGACGCCGAGGATTGGGGGACCTTTCTGCACAAAAAGAACATGATTTACAAGAATTTCGACGAAATTCGTCGGGAGATCGAGGCTGAAACCGATCGGATGGCGGGATCAAACAAAGGCATTTGTCCAGAACCGATTAATTTAAAGATATATTCGAGTTCGGTGGTCAATCTGACGTTAATAGATTTGCCGGGAATTACGAAAGTTCCGGTAGGCGATCAACCGGAAGACATCGAGGCGCAAATCCGTCATCTAGTGCTTAAGTACATTTGTAATCCTAATTCTATCATTCTGGCAGTCGTCACTGCAAATACAGATATGGCTACGAGCGAAAGTTTGAAGCTGAGCAAAGATGTCGATCCTGATGGAAGACGTACGCTGGCCGTTGTCACTAAAATGGACCTTATGGATGCTGGTAACATATTTTTTTGTTAATTTTCTGCCCTGGCAAAAATATTTAAGGATATTTTTCAAGATTTCGAGAAAGTTTTAATAAATCGTATTAATTTGAAGGGATTTTAAATATTTGAGGGTATTTTAATAGATCCTAAGGAACTTTTCATGGAACTTTTCAACCATTTTTTAATTAATTGGTTGAATTAATGTCTTTTTCAATTATGACATCATGCTGTTAACAATACGTAATTCAACAATCTTTCACTTAAAAAATTCTTCATTTTAGATTTTTATTTTCAAGCTTATATATTTTTAATTTAAAGAATTTTAAAGTTTTAGTCATTAAAAAAATGTAAAGGTGCGATTGACACTTTATAAACTATTTTAAACTTAAAAAATAATTTGATAATAATATATTTGTAATTAAAGGCTTTTATTAAATTAAAAATATTGTTTCAGTCTAAAATATTCACTTTTTAGGCCATTTAATTTGAAATTTAGAAAAAGAATAAGTATTTAATATGTAGCAATATTTCACTGTTCATTTGAGACGAGTAAATTGAAACCAAATAATTAAAAGTAAATAATTTAAAATTTAATTGTCTTACATAGAAAGCTTTGAATCTCTAGAATTTTGATGAGCTTTTAAACTTTTAACGTTATAATTATTCTTGTTCTATTTAAAAAATGTTCAATTTGTAACCAAATTGTTGCATTTTTATGTAGAAATAAAAAAAAAATTTGAGTAATTTTAAGAGATATTTAGAAGTTTTGAAAGATATTTTAAAATGAATAGAATTTTTAATAAAATTTTGGAAATCTCTTAAAATCTTTTGAAATATTGTGTTAAACTAATTTTTCAAAATGAAGAATCATTTTCAATTTTCCTAGGTATATTAAGAAAATGTTTTTATTCTTCTGGAGCCTTCCACAATTCTTAAAAAGCTTCTTAACTTCGTTTACATTATTTGATATAATTTCAAGTTCTAAATTAATTTTGAATCTTTTAAAAAATTCTAAATATCTCTTTAAATTACTATAATTTTTTCTATAAATAATAAGTGTTCAATTATTATTTATAAATCCAAATTTGAAGAAAATTTGTTTAAATTCGCAGGATTTTCTAGAAGTTGTAGGACAAATTTTCTTCATTTAAAAAGTTATTTAGAAGTTTTGAAATAAAAATTTAAATTTTTAATGTTTCTAGCCTAAAATAACCTAATAATGTAATTTTTTAACATTTTTAAATTCCTTGTTTAATTCTTCAATTTAAATAATTGAAAATGATAACGTGGATTTATATTTTTGGAACTAATCTAAATTTTCAACTCTATTATTGATGAATGTTAACAATTTAGAATTTTTCAGTTTATCTGCATTTCGTTTAAAATTGTTCCGTTGAAAAGTGTTAGTACCTTCCAGTTTATACGTGTAAATTATTGAGCTTTTTAATACAATATTTTTTAATTGAAAAACATTTAAACTTAAATTTTAAAAGATTAAAATTTAAGAGTTCAACTTTGAATGCTTTAATTTTTCGTTTATATTTTATAACTTTAAATGGAAAAATGTTTGCAACCCGGGAAATGACGGGATATTTTTAAATATTTCGAGAAATTTTTAATAAATGGCATTAATTTGAAGGGATTTTAAAGATTTTAGGATAAAGACTTTTTACTTTTGGAAGATATAGAACGATTTTAATCAATTTTCAAAAGATTTAAGAAAATTACCCTGATTTCAGAGAATTTCATGGGAATGTAATAATGTTTGAGTGGATTTTAAGGAATTTATTCAGGAAAAGTCAGCTATTTCGGAGACTTTCTAAGATTTGAAGACATTTTAAATTATTTTTTAGAATTCACTTTGAATTCTTATTAATTTATCCTTAATTCTTTGGAATTTTTTTAATTCACTTGAATTCTTCTAAATTTCGTCAATTCTATTTATTTCAAACGATCTTTCAAATTTTTTGAAGTGTGTAACCTGCAATTTTATGGGATATTTTAAAACTTTCAAAGGGATTTCATAATATTTTCATGAAATTCAATGATTTTATGGGATTTTGGAAGCTCTGAAGGTATTTTAATCAATTTTACAGAATTTCAGAAAGTATCATCAAATTTCATGCAATTTCACGAGATTTTATAATATTTTAATAGAGTTCAAAGAATTTATTCACAAGAAGTGAGGGATTTTGTAATGGTTTCAAATATGTCAAGAGATTTTTGCATATTTTTTGTAATTCATTTGGAACTCGCTCTTAATTCTTATTAATTTCTCCTTCATTCTTTTAAATCCTTTTGAATTCTTCTAATTTCATTCGATTTTACTGAATTCAGTGGATTAAAAAAAAGGTTTAATTCATCTTGCAGACTTTTAAATTCACCTTAAATTCTTAGGCATTTCAGTTTGATTTTTTATGAATTTCATCGAATTCTTGTTTCCCATAAATTCTTCTAAATTCATTCTCAAATGTTACTGAAATAGATTTTTTCGATTAAAAAAAAATTTTCCAATTCATATGAATTTTTTTAAATTTGACTTCAATTGTTTTGCAGTCATTAGTCAATTTTTTATAAGAAATTAGTAGGATTTAAAAGATATAAATAGATTTTAAATTATTTTTTCGAATTCACCTTGAATTCTTATTAATTTACTCCGAATTGTTTTAATTTCTTGGGAATTCTCTTGAACTTTTTTATTTGACTTGATTTCTTCTAGTTTTACTCAATTCTATTTAATTAAATGGATTTTTTATTTATTTTTTAAAACCTTTTTTTCAATTGATCCTGAAGACTTTTAAGCTCCCCTTGCACTCTGATGCTTTTCATAACAATCTTTCGAATTCCCTTGTATTTTTCTAAACTCATATCAAAGTTAATTTAACTTGAATTTAAAAGGAAATTTATAATAAAATAATAATATATTCATCGAATTTTTCTAGCCTGCCTTAAATTTCTCTAAATTCATTCCAATTTTTCGGAAACCAATAGAATTTTTTTTATTTGAGAAAATTCAAATCCTTTAGTTTAAATCCTTTTGAATTCAGCTCTAATTGCTTTGAAGTCTTATGATTATGACATTTTTATAATTTTTTCAGCCATGTCTTATTAAGTACAATTTACCTGGGAAATGACAGTGTATTTATTTTTTGGCTGGGACTTTTACAAATTTTTAGAAAAAAATCTGTCCAAAGTTTATTTCAAACATATTTCTAAATAATTAGTTAAATTTTTATCTTTTTCAATTATTGTATCATTGTGTTTAGAATTCTTAATTGGGAAATCTTTCACTTTTAGCATTTTTCTTTTTAGATTTTAATTTTTAAGCGTACATTTTAATTTAAAGATTTTTTAATGCAATTTTAAAGACTTAAACAATAAAAAAATTAAAAGCGTTTTAAATATTATTTCAGTCTAAAATATTCCATTTTTAAACAATTCAATTTGAAATTTTTTAATTAAGAAAAAGAGCAATTACTTAATATTTAGAAATATCTGACTGTTCATTTAAAATCAGTAATAATAAATTAAATATACAAAACTAAACAAAAAACTTAACTTTGAACCTCACAATTTCAATTGTTGTAATTAATAAATTGAATACCTATTATTTTTAGAAAAAATCGAGGAAGTTAAAGAGATATTTCGAATTTTCGAGAAAAATTTGAATTAATTTAAAATTCGAATTTATTTAAAATAATTTAAACTTTTAAAGAATTTTAACATGCTTCAGAAGAAGAAAAAACATTTCCTTGGAAAATAAAAAATTATTTTTTATTTTGAAAAATTAATTTTATGAGAATATTTAGAAAGATTCATAAAATGATCAAAAATGAATGTGGAGGACTTTAAGTAAATTTTTCAATTTGAATTTAAAAACAATGTACGACACATTTTAGAAAAAAATCGAATCATTTAAAAAGAAGAATAGAAGTTCTAAACGAATGTTTAAATAATTTAAAATTTGAAAAAATGTAAAACCACATGTAGATGTTTCTGCATCTCGAAATAAAATTTTGAAGCATTTTAAGGATTATTAAACTATTTAAAATGAAAATAATTTAACTTTTAATTTAAGAAGTGTTCGGTTTGTAAAAAAATTCAATTTTTAATGGTTCAAGGTTAAAATTACCTAAAATGATATAATTAAATTTTTTAAATTTATTAATTGTTTCTTTAATTTAGAGCTTTGAAAATGAGAACGTGGGTTTGTATTTTTGGAACTGAATCTTTATACTCTAAAAATTATAAATTATTGAGCATTTAAATACAACATTTTTTAATTAAAAAACTTATAAACTTCAGTTTTTGTCACTTCAAATGGAAAAACTTTTGGCTTTAGAGTTCGATTTTTAAAATTTTATTGACCGTGAAAAATGTTTGTGAACGGGGAAAACCGGGAAATGGCAGAGCATTTTTTCTTTGAATAAACGGCCACCCTGAAAATTCAAGTTTTTTTGAAAATCTTGAAAATTGTATAATTTTCCATTGTAAATCTTCAAAATTGAACAATTTTAGATTAAAAATCTTCAATTATTGAAGAGTGAATGGAAGAGTTTTTATTTACGAATTTTTGCAATTGAAGAACTTCCTATTGTAAATTAAAATAATTGAACTATTGAAAAAAGGTTCAAAATTTCATACGAGTGTCTTTAAAACATTGTACACATTTCCAATTATTTAATATTATTTATTTTCCTTAAGTTTATTTAAAAAACAAATTCTGTACTTGCTTGCAGAATTTTTTCTGCGCATTATTATAGTAAATAGTGCTATTCACTATAATAAATGTATACTTTTAAGAACAATTTAGAAAATTAAAATTCTTTACGAAAGATTGTTGATATTTTAAAAATTGCCATAAAGACTTTGTTTAAAAAAAGTATTACCTAATTTGTGGATGGCCGCAATTACAATTAAGGTCAGTTTTTCGCCGCTTTTTTTCTACTTTGTTTATAATATTTTTTTCAGGTACTGATGCGATTGATATTCTCTGTGGTCGAGTGATTCCCGTAAAACTAGGGATCATCGGAGTGGTAAATCGGTCTCAGCAAGACATAAATAATAAGAAAACAATACAAGAAGCTCTTAAAGACGAAGCCGCATTTCTCCAGCGTAAATATCCAACATTAGCAAATCGGAATGGAACGCCGTACTTGGCCAAAACACTAAATCGACTTCTGATGCATCACATTCGCGATTGTCTACCAGATTTGAAGGTAAATTTTCATTCAAATAGGTGAATTTTCGACAAAGTTGATTGATTTTTTTTATAAAAAAGTCAAATTCTCAACAAAATATGTTAATTTTTTATCAAACATTTAAATTTCTAACCAAGAAGATAAATTTTCTACCAAAACAGAGGAATATTTAATAAAATATATACATTTTTAACCAAACGTGAAATAGTTTCATTTTTATTTCAAAAAAAAATAATTTTCTTTTAAGGAAACGCATTTTTTTCCAAATTTTGCATTTTCAACCAAGAAGATAAATTTTTTTACCAAAAAAGAGGAATCTTCGCAAAAATACATCAATTCTAGTCGAATAGTTGAATTTTTTAAACTAAAAAGTGGAATAGTTAAATTTTTTGTTTAAAAAATTAAATTTTAATTAAAAAATAAACGTATTTTATACCAACAAAAGTTCAATTTTCTGTAAAAAAGACGAATTCTTAATAAAATAAATAAATTTTTAATCAATTAGTTGAATTTTGAACGAGGAATGTAAATTTGTTACAAAAAAGACGAATCTCCAATAAATTTAAGTTAAAAAGTTAAGTTTTGGAAATAGAACGATAAATTTTCGACAAGACAATTGAAGTTTTAACTCGAAAGTATTAATTTTTAACATGAAAGTTAAATGTACTAGAAAATTGTGAAATTTTCAGTTAATAAAACGAATTTTTCACCAGAAAAGAACCAATTTTGGACAATGTAGCGCAATTTCCAACCAAAAGGATGAACTTTCAACAAAATACATCTTTTTTCAACCAAGAAGATTAATTTTTCTACCCAATAGTTTAATTTTCAGATAATAAAAAGAGCAATCTTTAAGCAAAAATGGTTTAGTTGAATTTTCATTTAAAAAAATTAATTTTCAGCCAAAGAAATTAATTTTTAACTACATTTGTGAACTTTTAACTAAAATTATGCATTTTTGAACAAAAATTAATTTAACTTTCTACCAATTAGTTCAGTTTTTCACGAAAAAAGATGATTTCTAATCAAAAAAATATATTAGTTGAAGTTTAACTAAAAAAAGATTTTAGTTTAAAATTAAGAACAGTTTTATTGAACCAAAAATTAGGAATTTCCAACAAATTAAATTAATTCTCAAACAAAAGAGATTCATCTTCAACCAAGCAGTTGCATTTAAAAAACAAGTTATCTTTCTAGAGAGCAGTTCAATTTTAACCAATACATACTCTCGACAAAATACATTAATTTTTTATAAAATAATTAAGTTTTTAACCAAGAAGATTAATATGTTTCCAAAAAAGAGGAATCTTCGATAAAATATATAAATTTTTATCCGAATAGTTGTATATTTTGAGTAAGAAAGATACATTTTTAACAAAAAATGAAAGCGTTAAAGTTTGATTTAAAAAAAATTAATTTTTTACTAAAGAAACGAATTTTTGAACAAATTTTGAATTTTCATCCAAGAAGATAAATTTTCTACCAAAAAAGACGAGTCTTCTAAAAATACATAAATTCTAACCGAATAGTTTAAATTTTTTAACTAAAAAAGATGAATTTTTAATCCAAATGTGGAATAGTTAAACTTTTGTTTTAAAAATTAATTTTTAATTTAAAAAACGAATTTTAAACACAAAAGTTGCATTTTCTGTAAAAAAAAGACGAATTCTCAATAAAATGAATACATTTTTAATCAAATAGTTCAATTTTAAAGGAGGAATGTAAATTTTCTACAAAAAAGGAGAATCTTCAACAAAAATCATAAATTTTCAACCGAATAGTTGAATATTTTGAGTGAGAAAGATACATTTTTAATCCAAAATAAAATAGTTAAATTTTTATTTAAAAAACTAATTTGATAAAAAAAGTTAAATTTTTTGTAAAAAAATACGAATTCCCAAAAAAATAAATAAGTTTTTAATCAAATAGTTTAATTTTAAACGAGGAATGTAAATTTTCTACAAAAAAAAACGAATCTCCAACAAAATACATCAATTTTCAACCAAGAAGATTAATTTTTCTACCCAATAGTTTAATTTTCAAATAAAAATGATTAATCTTCAAGCAAACATGAAATAGATGAATTTTGATATAAAAAATTAATTTTTAACTAAAATTATGGATCTTCAACTAAAATAATGCATTTTTGACAAAGTAATTTAAATTTCTACCAAGTAGTTGATTTTTCAACGAAATAAGATTAATTCTTCAAAAAAAATATATATTAAATGATGTTTAACCAAAAAAGATTATCATTTTAAATTAAGAATCGTTGAATTAAAACAAAAAAGACAAATTTACAACAAAATAGTTGAATTCTCAACCAAAAGAGATTCATTTTTAACGAAGCAGTTGCATTTTTAACCAATAATATGAGATTTCTACAAAATAGTTGAATTTTCAACCAAATAGTTAAATTTCAAAAACTAAATGTGAATTTTTAACATAGAAGATTATTTTTATACAAACAAAAAAATTAATTCTCAAGAAAGTACATACGTTTTTAACCAAATATTTGAATTTTGTACTAGAAAAGACGAATTTAAACAAAAATAAACATCTTAAACAACTGTCTTAACCAAAAAGTTGAGTTTTTAACCAAGAAGATTCATTATTTATCAATAGTTTGAACAATGGATGTGATGTTACTCTAACTTTTATTTGAATAATTTTTAATTTTTATTTCGGTAAATTTAAACCAAAAATGGAGTAGTTAAATTTTTATTTCAGAAAGTTAATTTTCAATAAAAAAAAAAACGAATGATGAATCTTGATTAATTTTCAACGACAAAAATTATTTTCAATCAAGCTATTTAATTATCAACAAAATAGGTACATTTTTAGTTTAAAAAATTAATTTTTAACAAACAAAAAAAAAAGAACAAGGAGTTGAGTTTATGTCCTCTAAACATGAATTTTCAGCGAAACTTGTAATAGCTAATGTTTGAAAAAAAGATTTTAATTTAAAATAAAAAACCCATTGGATTTTATACAAAAAATTAATAAAATGCTGGTATAATCAACTAAAATAGATTAATTTAGAACCAAGAATTTGCATTTTTAATAAAAAAGTGAGAAAAAAAATATAAAATAAAAAGAGAAAAATTCTCAACAAAATATGTTAATTTTTTATCAAATATTTAAATTTATAACCAAGAAGATAAATTTTCTACCAAAAAAGAGGAATCTTTAAAAAAATATATAACTTTTAAACCAAAAGTGAAATAGTTATATTTAAAAAAAAATACTTTTCTTATAAAGAAACGAACTTTTTTACCAAATTTTGAATTTTTAACCAAGAAGATAAATTTTGTACCAAAAAAATGAGAAAAAAATACAATAAAAAGAAAAACAAATGTCAATTAAATTGTTGAATTTGCAAAATTTAATATTTATATTTTACATAGCAACAACATAATAATATTTAGATTTTCTTATTGCGCTCTATCGATTCAGCTCGTATTTATTATATTAAAATGATAATTTATTGACTAAAGAATAACATTTTAAATCAAGATTAAAGTTAATTTTTAATACTTTACAAAAATATTACACTCTTTAGACTCGAGTAAACGTGATGGTGTCTCAATTCCAAACCCTTCTCAACTCCTATGGCGAGGATGTGGGTGACAAAAGTCAAACCCTGCTGCAAATTATAACGAAATTCGCGAGCAGTTATTGCGCCACGATCGAGGGCACTGCCAGAAACATAGAAACAACAGAGCTCTGTGGAGGCGCTCGCATCTGTTACATATTCCATGAAACATTCGGCAGAACACTGGACTCAATTCATCCCCTCGCTGGACTGACAAAAATGGATATTTTGACCGCAATCAGAAATGCAACTGGACCAAGACCCGCCCTCTTTGTGCCTGAAGTTTCCTTCGAATTGCTGGTGAAGCGGCAAATCAGAAGATTGGAGGATCCTTCGCAGCGTTGTGTTGAGCTTGTGCACGAGGAAATGCAGAGGATTATTCAGCACTGTGGTATTGAAGTTCAGCAGGAAATGCTGCGTTTTCCTAAATTGCACGAGCGTATTGTCGACGTTGTTACCCAGCTGCTGCGCCGACGTTTACCCACCACAAACCAAATGGTGAGTAGCAATCCAATGCAATTTTCTATAAAATATCGAGCGATTTCTACAGAGGGTGTCCAGCGACCTTGAAGACCTTGAAAAACTGGAATTCTCGTTGAATTTTTCACGAGAACCTTGAATTTGTATTTTGGTTTTGCTTTTATCACAGTTTTCGAGGGGTTTACCACTCGGGTTTTTGAGCATACACCAGATTCAAAAAGGTTAGAAAATAATTCTCATGATTTCAAAACATTTCAAAGCTTTTACAATATTTAGAAGGCTTTTGAACATTTCAAACAGATTAAATGGATTTCAAAGACTGAAAAAAGATTGAAGGATTTGAAAAAGGCCTGAAGACAAGATTTCACAAAGATTTCGAATATTTCATAAAGATTTTAAAAGTTTCAAAAGATTTTAAGGACTTTCAATATTTAAAAGAAAAGGAAATACACCAGATTTCAAAGATTTCAAAAGATTTCATAGATTTTAGAATATTTGAAATATTTTAAATGATTACAGAAGAGTTTAGAAAGAGTTCATAAACATTTCAAATTTAAAGATTTCAAAAAGGATACAGTAGTACAGATTTCAAACATTTCAAAGCATTACAATTTTTTTTTTTAATATTTAAAATTTGTTTACAAGATTTCAAAAGATTACACAAAGATTTCAAACATTTTAGAAAGATTTTAAAACTTTCAAACGATTTAAAAGATTTTAAAGATTTTAAAAATCAGATTTCTAAGATCTCAGAAGATTTCAAAGATTCGAAATGATTTCACAGAGATTTTAAATATTTCAATGATTTAAAATTAACACAAAAGATTTCACAAAGATATCTGAAATATTTCGAAGATTTCATAAAAATTTCAAAAGATTTCACAAAGATATCAAATTTTTTTAGGATTTGTAACGATTGAAAATTTGTTTAGAAGATTTCAAGAGATTATACAAAGATTTCAAAGAATTAAAAAGGATTTAAAGAGATCTAAAATTTTTTAAAGATTTAAAAAAGGGTATATTAAACCAGATTTCAAAGATTTTAAACAGTTTCAAAAGGTTTCCATAAATTTGAGATTTCGAAAGATTTCACAAAGATTAAAGAAAGATTTCAGAAATATTTCATAAAGATTTAAAAATATTTCACAACATTTCACAAAGGTTTCAAAGATTTTTACCAAGAATTTTTAGAGATTTCAAGTATTTTAATTATTTCAAATATACAAAAGATTTCGTAAATATTTCAAAGATTTCATTAAAATTTCAAAAAGATTTCAATTCCAAAAAGGGTATAGTAAATTAGATTTCTAAGATTTCAGAACATTTCAAAGATTCAAAATAATTAAAATTTTTTTTAGAAGATTTCAAAATATTTCACAGAAATTTTTAATATTTTAATGATTTTAAATTAATACACCGACAATATTTTAGGATTTCTGGACTCTGGGAGTGCAGAAACGTTTTTAGAAATTTTTGCGAAAGTTTGGAAATGATCTCAATGAAATTTCCAATTTCGATGAAAATTAGAAAAGATAGACTTTTTAAAATTTTTCAAAAAATAAAAAAAATAAAATTTTATGATAGATTAGTCTATTTTATTTAAAGTTTTCACTAGATATAAAATATATTAAAGTTAAAAAAGTTAGACCTTTTTCAAAATTTGAAACCAAATTTTTTAAAGAGTTTTAGGCAATGTTGTCAAAGTTTTTAGTACACGACAAAAAGACGGGAAAATTATTCTTATAATATTTTTTATTTAAAAAAAAAATTAAAAAATTAGTATTTTTATTTAAAAAAAGCAGAAATCGAAAATTTGGACGATGACATTACACTCTCATAAATGAGAATGTAAAAAGGAGACCTAGAAAAACTTGATTTCATGACCGGGAAAACCTGGAAAAAACCTTTAATTTTGTTCGTAGAAATAGGTGGTTACCCTGAATATCTACAAAATCTCGAGCGATCTCTAAAATTTCATGTGATCTCATCCAATACTTTGCAATCTCATGCAATACTTTACAATCCTTTATAATCCCAAGAAATTCCTTGCAATCTCTATAAAATGTTAAGTGATCTCTATAAAGTTTCGTGCAATCCCATATCCATGCTTTGAAATCTCTGAAATTCCCAGAATTTGCTGAAAACCTTGAAGTCTCTGAAATTCTTGACTTCTCTAAAATCCTTGAATATTCTGAATTTCTTAACTATTCTGCATTCCTTAAATTCTTTAAAATTCCTTTTAAATTCCTCGAATTTTCAGAACGGCTTCAATTCTTTAAAATTCATGAATTTCTTGAAATTCTCTGAATTCCTTTAATATTCTGAATTCCTTGACTTCTCTCAATTTCCTGAATGCTCTGAAATCCCCTAAATTCCGTGAAATCTTTGGATTCCTTGAAAATTCGGAATTCTCTTTATTCCTTGGCTTCTATGAAATACTTGAATATTCCAAAATCTGGAAATTCTTTGAATTCTCTGAAGCCCTTGAATTTGTTGAATATTTAGAATTCCCTACATTCATTGAATATTATGAATTCCGTCATTTCTCTAAATTATTTGAATTCATTAGAATACTTGAATATTTTTAATTCCATTAAATTATTTGAATATTCTGAATTCCTGAAATTCTTTGAATTCTTTGAATTCTCTGAATTCCTGGAGTATTCTGAATTCCTTAAATTCTTTGAATTTGCAGAATTCTCAGAACGGATTTAATTCTTTCAATTTCCTGAATTTCCTTAATGTTCTGAATTTGTTGAAAGTCACTGAATTCTCGAATTTTTTAAATGCCCTAAAATACCTGAAATACTCTGAATTCCTTTTATATTCTGAATGTCTTGAGATGTCTAAATTCCCTAAGGGTCCTGAAATCTACTGAATTCCTTGAATATTCGGAATTCTGGCAATTCCTTGGCTTCTCTGAAATCTTCTAATATTCTAAATCCCTGAAATTCTTTAAATTCTCTGAAACCCTTGAATTTTTGGAATATTTAGAATTCCCTAAATACATTGAATATTATGAATTCCGTAATTTCTATAAATTCTCTGAATTCCTTAGAATATTTTGAATTCCATTAATTCTTTTGAATAGTCTGAATTCCTGAAATTTTTTGAATTCTCTGAATTCCTGGAGTATTCTGAATTCCTTAAATTCTTTGAATTTTCAGAATTCTCAGAACGGCTTTAATTCTTTCAATTTCATGAATTTCCTTAATGTTCTGAATTTATTGAAATTCACTGAATTCTCGAAATTCGTAAATGCCCTACAATACTTGAAATTCTCTTAATTCCTTAAAATACGTGAATGTTCTAAATTCTTTGAATTCTCTAGAATTCTTCTGGATACATTGCATTATTTTTAAATCCTTGTAAGTAATGAAATTACACGAATTCAAGAAATTGAGATGAGAGAGGGAATTTCGCGAATTCAGATGATGAATTCGGATATATTAGGGAATTCAAAGGAATTAAGAAGATTTAAAGGAAATTAAAATAATTCAAAGGAGTTTTCTGTCAGATTTTCTTTGTATCTTAAAAAAATGTCATTCAATCAATAAAAAACTATTTAAAATCACTAATTTAGCACGGATACATATTTGAAATTAAACTATTTCAAGTATAATCATTTGAAATTGAAATTGTCCACAATTGAAGAATTCCGAAAAAGGATTAAGAACTGAATATTTTTTAGGTATCATTTCAAATTTCCAAGCCCACATTAATTTATCAATAATCAATTTAATTAATTACTTATTGTTATTATTAATAAATTAAATAGATAATTAAATTATTAATATGATTATTTTCAGGTTTCAAAATGTTTAAAATTGATTTAAATTTAAATTTTTACTAATATTCCGCATTAATCTGTTAAAATAAAACCGTGTATTTCAAATTATTTTTGTGTTGAAGTGATTGAACTGTACAGTTTAAAATTGGAATCTTAGTAATATTGTTTTATATTTGTATATAATTTGCTATTAATTTATTACATTATGTTACTTATTTGGTTTCCTTTTTTTCATTATTATTAATATAGGTAGAAAATCTAGTCGCTATTGAGTTAGCTTACATCAACACGAAGCATCCAGATTTCAATAAAGATGCTGCCTTTGCCTCGTCGATGTTCAAGGATTCACATATAGAGCAGAAAAGTAGAAAGCATGTATCCTCCAACTCGTCTGTCTCCAACGCCATTGTACCCTTTGACAAAGTAAGTGCAACTTGAATACAAAATAATTTCCTAGAATTTAATTTGCTTATTTATTTTTGCGATTCAACATTTTTTTAAATGCATTTTAGGAGTTTGCGTACAAATTGTGGAGGTAATGATAAACGGCAGTCAAGAGAAGAATTTCCTTGAGAGATTTAAAAATATGTGTAGAATTTCAGAATATCTTATAATGTATTTAAACTACCAGGGTGTCAACCCTACCTGGAAAACTTGGAATTGTTGGATTTTTTGTCAAGAGTGTGCTTTTTTTAAATTTCAATATAAAGTGAATAAAAATTATTCTTCTTTTTAAAAAGTTTCTTTATATTGCTATTTATCACTGTTTTGTTGAAAATTCTTTTTTGTTTTTAATTAATTTTGATGACTAAAAATTTAACTATCCTATTTTTGGTGGAAAATTCAAGTAGTTGGTTAAAAATTCAAGTTTTCTGTTGATAATTCGTTCTTTTTGGTGGAGAATTAATCTTATTCTTGGTTGAAAATTCATCTTATTGCTTGTAAATTCAGCAGTTTGTTTGCAATTTTTTCCCTCGTTTGACGGAAAAATCTTTCTTATATTAGTTGAATTCTACGGTTTTGGATTAAAAACTAAAACCTTGTTTGTTTGAAATATCAACTATCAACATTTATCATACATTTTCATCTTTTTGAAATCAAAATTTAAACATTTGGTTAACATTTGAATTTTTATGGTCAAAAATGGACATTTTTATTGAGAATTCATTTTTTTGTTATAAAATTAATTTTTTTTAAACTGAAAATGTAACTATTCCAGTTAAAAGTTAATTATTTTAGTTGAAAATTCATCAGTTTGATTGCATTTTTTTAAACTGAAAGTGTAACTATTACGATTGAATATTCCATCATTGTAGATAAAATTGATCTCTTTGATTAAACTTTATTTTTTTAGCTGCTAATTTAACTATTCTATTTTTGTTGACAATTTATCTTTTTTAGTTGAAAATTCAATTTGAAATTTATCTTTTTGATTAAAATTTATATTTTTTGTTTGCATTTTTAAGTATTTCAGTTAGTCGCCATTTTAGTTAAAAATTCATCTTTTTGGTTGAAAATAAGACTGCTTGGTTAAAAGATCAACTCTTTTATTAAAAATGAATCATTTTGGCTTAAAACTAATCGTTTTCCGTTGAAGATTTGCCATTTTAGTTGAAAATTCATCACTTCGGTTGAATTTTATTTGTTGAAAATTAATGATTTAAACTGAAAATTGAACTATTCCACTTTTTGTTGAAAACTGATCTTTTTTGGATAAAAATTCAACTATTTGGTTTAGAGCTCATTTGTCTTGTTGAAAAATATTATATTTTGGCAAAAAATTAATATTTTTTTAGAAAATTCATCAGTTTGATTCAAATTCGTTCTTTAACTGAAAGTTTAATTATTCCGATGGAATATTCCATAATTTTAGTTAAAAATGTATCTTTTTGGTTAAATGTTATTTTTTTTATTGATAATTTAACTATTCAATTTTTTGTTGATAATTTATCTATTTTAGTTGAAAATTTAAGGTCCATTTTTGGTTAAAAATTGAGGTTTTTTAGTTCAAAATTCAATTATTGCTTTAAAAATCGTCTTTTATAGCAAATTTATCTTTTTGATTGAAAATTGATATTCTTCTTGGTTAAAAATTCATGTTATTGCTTGAAAATTCCACAGCTTGTTCGCAATTTTTTTCCTCGTCAAGGGAAAAATTTTTTTAGTTGAAAATTGAGCATATGTTGAAAATTCGTCTTTTTCCGTTGAATTCTACTGTTTTTGATTTAAAATAAAAATATTTTTTGTTTGAAATATCAACTTCTACATTTATTTTACATTTTCATTTTTTTAAATTAAAATTTAATAACTTTGTTGAACGTTAAACTCTTTTATTAAAAATTAATTTTGTTAGTTGAAGATTCGTAGTTTTATTTGGAAATTCATTTCTTCAATTGAAATGGGACAATTTTGTTGATAATTAATTTTTTTTTAAATAAATTGTTTTAAACTGAAAATGAAACTTCTAGCTAAAGATTCATCATTTTAGTTGAAAATTCGTCAGTTTTATTGAAATTGTTTTTTACTGAAAGTGTAATTATTCCGATTTAATATTCCATCATTTTAGTTGAAATTTATCTCTGTGGATAAACGTGATTTTGTAAACTGATAATTTAACTATTAAATTTTTTGTTGACAATTTATCTATTTTAGATAAAAATTCAACTTCCATTTTTGGTTGAAAATGGATGTATTTTGGTTCGAAATTGAACTATTTGGTTGAAGAATTGTCTTTTTTAGTTGATCTTTCATGCATATTGATGAAAAATCGCATTTTTTGGTAGAAAATGTATCTTTTTAAATTGAAAATTAATCTTCTTGTTTAAAAAATGTATCGTTTAGGTTAAAAATTCGCCACTTTAGTTAAAACGTCATTTATTTTTTGTTCCAAACTGATCTTTTTTAGTTCAAAATTAAATTATTTGGTTGAAAATGTTTCTTTAAGCTGAAAATTCAACTATTCGGTTATAAATTCAGGTATTTTGTTGAAAACTCGTCTTTTTTGGCAAAAAATTAATCTTTTTTGTTGACATTCCAACTGTCTAGTTAAAAATTTGTCTATCTTGTTGAAAATGTAATATTCACAATTAAAAATTGATAAATTTGAAGTGATTGCAATTCACATTAATTATTATACCTAAATATGCACTGAATTTTAAGTATAAGAAGATAGAATAATTTTTTTAAAAATTATTATTCAATTTCATGGATCTTAAGGACGAATTAATTAAATGATTAATATGTTTGTAGTATTATTTAAATAATCGATGGTCCTAATATATTTAAGAATATCCTTAATA
>JAWWLR010000149.1:8557399-8570780 GCA_035041075.1 Acraspis erinacei | reverse complement strand
CCTTAATATAATTGGTCGAGGCTTTCTAAATTAAACATATTAATTGTATCCCTAGAAACTGGAAAAAAAACATTCCTTATATTAAACTCGCGAAACTGTACAAATATTTCGATTTGATTCTCTTGAAAAAAGTAAGGAATTTTTACTTTATTTATTTACTAAATTTTTATTTTACTATGAAAAATTATAAGGGGATTTTTTCCAGTGTCAGAATCTAAAAATTCATTAGTTTAAGGGTTTAATTTAGTGATTGGAATTTCGACATTTGCAAAAGGTATATCAGTATTTGACAGGATTATATCTCTCTGAAATAACTGAAATAATTCGAGTTACTGAAGTAATTAAAAACAAAGTGATGTGATTGAAAGTAGTTTAGTTTTATCGACTAATTTACTAACCCATTAACATGTTTCTACCAGAATTCAAGGTCGGTTCATAGTCATGATGATGTGCCATCGGAGCAGGCTCAGCAGAATCACTGGCTTCTGAGCAATCTCTTGCCGCAAGGAAAAACAGATTCGACAGCCAATTCGACAAATGGATCGCCAGTCAGAAATCATGAAAACATGTCACAAAATCAGCTGACTGATGGCCAGAGAGCCTCGCCTCAACAAAAACCTGTAAATCTACTGCCAGAGGTGCCTATGCAGACTTCTCGTAAACTCAGTGAACGAGAACAGCGAGACTGTGATGTCATTGGTGAGAAAAATCAATTAATTTTGCTTACGAGAGGTTGAAAAAACGATTTTTGAGTCTATCGACACTAGATTTCAAATTATTTCTAGAGATTTTATAAGATTTTTACAAATTATATAATATTTTAAAGGGTTTCGAGGGATCAAGAGGGGTCAAGAGACTTCAAAATTTTATCAGATTCCAAGACATTTTCACAGATTATATAAGATTTGAAATATTTATAAAGATTTCGAGATATTTTTAAAGAATGAACGAGATTTTCAAAAGTTTGAGGGATTTCGAGATATTTGAAAAGATTTCAAATATTTTCTAAGATTTTGTAAGATTTCAATACATTTACAAAGATTTTGTGAGATTTAGAAACATTTCAAATATTCCACAAGAGTTTTAAAAGATTTTGAACATTTCCTTATATTTCTTTAGAATTCAAGGCATATCTATTGGCTTGAAGAAATGAAAAAACTTTATAAGATTCCAAAAGAATTTTAAGAGATTTTACGAGATTTCAAGTGATTTTAAAATATCTCAAATATTTCACAAGAATGGCAAAAGATTTTGAAAGATTCTTAAAGTTTCTGAAACTTTTGTAAAAATTTAAAGAGATTTCGAAACATTTTCAAGGGGTATTCTACAGATATCAAGATTTTTCAAAGATCTTATAAGATGTTATAAGATTTCAAGACATTTTGAACAATTTTGTGAGAATCATAAATTTGAAGAGATTTTAAAAAATTTCAAAAAAGTACAATCATTTTCGAAGATTTTAAGGAATTTCCAGAAATTTGAAATATTTCACAAAAATTTCAAAAGGATTTATATATTCAAAAATATTTCACCAATTTAAAAAAAAAAGAAGAATAATTCAAGGGATTTCGAATATGTTTTGACAAATTTTCAAAGGATGCAAAAGATTAAAAGACAAAATTCAAGATATTTCGAAGATTTCAGAGATTTTATATTATTTTAAGAGATTTTAAGATACTTCAAATATTTCACAAGAATGTCAAAAGATTTTTAGAGGATTTAAAAGACTTCAAGACATTTCCAAAGATTATATAAGATTAAAAATATTTAAAAAGTTTCCGAGATATTTCAAAAGATTTCAAATATTTCACAAGAATTTCAAGAGATTTCGAAAAGTTTAAAAGGCGTATTTTACAGATATCAAGATTTTTTAAAGATCTTATAAGATGTTATAAGATTTCAAGGCATTTCCAAAAATTTTATGGGATTCATACATTTTGAGGGATTTTTAAAGATTCAAAAAATTTCAAAAAAGTCCAATAAATTTGGAAGATTTGAGGAATTTCAAGAGATTTAAAATATATTTTACAAAAATTTCAAAACGATTTATATATTTAAAAATATTTCACCAAGTTTAAAAAAAGAAGAATAATTCAAGGGATTTCGAATAGATTTGGACAAATTTTTAAAGGATACAATAGATTAAAAAAAATTCAAGATATTTCGAAGATTTCAGAGATTTTAAGATATTTCAAATATTTCACAAGAATATTAAAAGATTTTGAAAATTTCAAGAGAGTTTGAACATTTTTCAAGGCGTATTCAACAGATTTCAAAAGATTTCAAATATTTCACAAGAATTTCAAAACATGTAGAAAATTTCAAGAGATTTCAATAAATTTGAAGAGATTTTTTGGTGATTTCAAAATATTTTAAAAGGATTTACAAGACTTGAAGACATTTCCAAAGATTACATAAGATTTAAAATATTTAAAAAGATTCCGAGATTTTTTTAAAGAAGGTAAGAGATTTTCGAAAATTTAAGGGATTTCGAGAGATTTCAAAATATTTCAAGGGATTTCAATGGATTTTGTCATATTTCAAATATTTCACAAGTGCATTAAATGATTTCGAAGATTTCGATGTTTTTTTTAGATTTCTTTAGATTTCAAGGGATATCTATTGGTTTCAAGAAATTAAACAAAAAACCTAAGATTTTGAAGGATTTTAAGAGATTTTATAAGATTAAAAGTGTTAAAAGATTTCAAATATTTAGTTAGAATGTCTACAGATTTTGAAGATTTTAAGAGATTTCAATAGATTTCAAAAGATTTCGAAAGATTCTTACAGTTTCTGAAAGATTGAAAAAAATGTCAAGAGATTTCGATTTTTTTTTAAAGGGATATTCTACAGATTTCAAGATTTTTCAAAGATCTTATAAGATGTTATAAGATTTCATGGCATTTCCAAAAATTTTATGAGAATCATACATTTTGGGGGATTTTTAAAGATTCAAACAATTTCCAAAAAGTCCAATAAGTTTTGAAGATTTGAGGAATTTCAAGAGATTTAAAATATACTTTACAAAAATTTCAAAAGGATTTATATATTTAAAAATATTTTACCAAGTTTAAAAAAAGAAGAATAATTCAAGTGATTTCGAATAGATTTGGACAAATTTTTAAAGGATACAAAAGATTTTAAAAAATTCAAGAGATTTCGAAGATTTCAGAGATTTTAAGATATTTCAATTATTTCACAAGCATGTCAAAAGATTTTGAAAGTTTCAAGAGAGTTCGAACATTTTTCAAGGCGTATTCTAGAGCTTTAAAAATATTTCACAAGTAGTTCAAAACATTTGAAAAATTTCAAGAAATTTCAATAAATTTGAAGAGATTTTTTAGTGATTTCAAAAGATTTTTAAATGATTTAAAAGACTTCAAAACATTTCCAAAGATTATATAAGATTTAAAGTATTAAAAAAAATTCCGAGATATTTTTAAAGAATGCAAAAGATTTGCCAAAATTTAAGGGATTTCGAGAGATTTCAAAAGATTTCAAATATTGCACAAGAATTTCGAGAAATTTCGAAAAGTTTTCTACAGATTTCAAAAGTTTTCAAAGATTTTATAACATTCCATAAAATTTCAAGGCATTTGCAAAGATTATATAAAATTGAAAAAGATTTCAAAGTACTTTTAAAGAATACAAGAGATTTTGGAAAATTGAAGGGATTTCGAGAGATTTCAAAAGATTTCAAACATTTCACAAGAATTTCAAAACATTTTGAAAATTTAAAGAGATTCAAAAATATTTCAAGGGATTTCAATTAATTTTGTGATATTTAAATTATTTCACAAGTGTATTAAAAGATTTCGATGATTTCTTTAGATTTCTTTAGATTTTAAGGGATATCTATTGGCTTCAAGAAATTTAAAAGAATCCGTAAGATTTTGAAGGATTTATGAGATTTTATAAGATTAAAAGTGATTTTAAAAGATTAAAATTTTTTAGCTAGAATGTCTAAAGATTTTGGAGATTTTAAGAGATTTCAAAAGATTTCGAGAGTTCTTTAAAGTTTTCACAAGATGAAACAAAATGTTAAGAGATTTCGAATTTTTTTAAAGGGATATTCTACAGATATCAAGATTTTTCACAAATGTTATAAGTTGTAAGATTTCAAGCCATTTCCAAAGATTTTATGAGATATTTCGAACATTTCTTTATATTTCTTTAGAATTTAAGGGATATCTGTTGGCTTCAAGAAATTAAAAATATATATATATATATATATATATATATATATTATATTTCAAGTGATTCAATAATATGATCTCAAATATTTCACAACAATGCTCAGAAATTTTGAATATTTCCATAGATTTCAATAGATTTCAATAGATTTCAATAGATTTCAAATGATTTCGAAAGATTCTTAAAGTTTCTGAAAAATTTAAAAAAATGTCAAGAGATTTCGAAACATTTTCAAGGGGTATTCTATAGATTTCAAGATTTTTCAAAGATATTATAAGATATTATAAGATTTCAAGGCATTTCAAAACATTTTATGAAAATCATAAATTTGGAAGGATTTTTAAAGATCCAAACAATTTCAAAAAAGTCCAATAAATTTCGAAGATTTCAAGGAAGTTCAAGAGATTTGAAATATTTTACCAAAATTTCATAAGGTTTCAATATACATTTATGTATTTATTTATTTGAAATGTATTTCAAATATATTTAAAAATATTTCACCAAGTTTAAAAAAAAAGAAGAATATTTCAAGGGATTTTGAATAAATTTGGACAAATTTTTAAAGGATAAAAAAGATTTTAAAAAATTCAAGATATTTCGAAGATTTCAGAGATTTTATATGATTTTAAGAGATATTAAGATATTTCACAAGAATGTCAAAAGATTTTGCAAAAGTTTAGTAGATTTCGAAGATTTCTAGTGATTTCTAGAGATTTTAAATGATTTTGTGAGATTAAAAATATTTCACAAGTTTTTAAAAAAATATTTTGAACATTTCTTTAGATTTCCACAGATTTCGAAAAAATTTTAAAGGATTCAAAATATTTGAAAAAATGTAAAAAGATTTCGAATATTTCAAGGAATATCGATTGGGTTCAAGATATTTAAAAAATGTTAAAAGATTTCAAGATATTTAATAGATTTCAATAGAGTCTTAAAGTTAAATTTTTTTTTTAAATTTCCTGAGATTTTGAAAATTTTTCAAGTGGATATTCTGTAGATTGTATAAGATTTTATAAGATGTCAAGATATTTTTAAGGATTTTATGAGAATCAGAATGATTTTAAATATTCAAAAAATTTTCGAAGGATTTTTAAAGAATTCAAAAGATTTCGAAAAAGTTCAGTAGATTTCGAAGATTTCCAGGGATTTCAAGAGTTTTTAAATATTTCACAAGAATGTCAAAATATTTCGGAGATTTCGAAAGATTTCAAAAGATTTCAATGAATTTAAACAGATTTTTTAAGGATTCAAATGATTAAAAAAAATTAAGTAATTTGGATGATTCCAAGGAATTTCAATTGTTTTCAAGATATTAAGAAGATTTTATAAGATTTCAAGGGATTTAAAGAGATTTAAGAGATTTTATAAGATCCAATATGTCTTAAGAGATTTCAAGAGATTTCGAAAGATTTTTAAGGATTCAAAAAATGACAACAAATTTCAAGAGATATTGAAATTTTGTCAAAGGCCATTCAAATAGATTTCAAGAGTTTTCAAAGATTTAAAATATTTAAACAAACTTTGAGGGATTTTGAAAGATTTCAAAAAATTCTAAAAAGATCAATAAATTCCGAAGATTTCAAGGAATTTCCAGAGATTTGAACTATTTCACAAAAATTTCAAAAGGTTTAAAATATTTCAAAATATTTCACCAAAAAATATTAAAAAATCGAATATTATAAGGGATTTCGAATATATTTTGACATATTTTTAAAGGGTTCAAAAGATTTAAAAAATGGGAAGAGATTCTTTATGATTTTCAAGGGGTTTCTATAGATTTCAAAAGATAAAATTTTTTTATAAGATTTTAAGATTTCAAGGGATTTTTAAAGAATACAAGGGATTTCAAAAAATTCAAGAGGCTTCGAAATTTTTTATACATTTCGAGATATTTCAAAAGATCTGGACAGATTTTTAGAGGATTCAAACGATTTCGAAAAATGTCCAGAAATTTCAAAGATTTTAATTGGCATTTTACACATGCCAACATTTTTCAAAGATTTTATGAGATTATGTATAAGAATATTTTGAGTATTGCCAAAGATTTATAAAAAATTCAAGAGATTTCTATAGATTTCAAGAGATTAAAAAGATTTTATGAGATTTAAAAAGATTTCGACGATTTCAAGGAGTTTTCAAAGATATAAAAATTGTTTAAGAGATTTCGAAAGATTTTCAAAGGATTTCATTAGATATCAAAACATTTCAAAGATTTTATAAAATTTCAAGACATTTTCAGAAATTTTATAAGATTTAAAAATATTTAATAAGATTTCGAGAGATTCTTAAAGACACTTTCAGAGACTTTATAAGATCTCAAATATTATAAAATATTTCGAAAATTTCTGTGAATTAAAAAAAAAATCCAAAAGATTTTTACAGATTTTTAAACGTTTCAAAAGATTTGATAAGATTTCACGACATTTCCAAAGATTTTAAATATTTGAAAATATTCCAAGGGATTTTGAAAAATATTTGACCAAAATAGAAAATTTTTAAAATGTTTTCAAGGGATTTTAAATGGATTTCAAGAGATTTTTACTGATTTAAAAAATTTCATAAGATTTCAAGAAGTTTCAAAAGATTTTGAGACATTTTAGGAAATTTTATGTATTTATCAATAATTATTTTTGAACCTATAAAAATACATTTTAAAACAGACGCTTCGAATTTTGAAAACTGGAATATGTACGCAATGTTGTAAATCGTTCCAAATTATAAAAATGCGAAACGATTTTTAAAAGTCTCAAAAGATTTCAAGAGATTGCACAAAAAACTTTAAGATTTCACGAAGAGCCCAATCCCTTGGTTGGGAAGGAGATAATTTTTTTTTAGAAACTTTTTCTCTATTGAATTTTTTTCTTCAAAATAAAAAACCCTTAAATTTTCGTTTCAGAGAGATTAATCAAATCCTACTTCTACATAGTGCGTAAATCAATTCAAGACAGCGTTCCAAAAGCTGTGATGCATTTCCTAGTAAATTATGTGAAAGATAATCTTCAGAGTGAGCTCGTAACGCATTTATACAAATCCGACCACGCAGAACAGCTCCTCAATGAGAGCGAACATATCGCCGTTAGACGTAAAGAAGCTGCAGATATGCTCAAGGTAAAAAATTTTAAAATTAATCAATACAGGGATCACAATTCATCCACTTTTCTAGCTAATTCTCTTTTTTTCACCGTCAAATTTAAAAAAGGCGATAATTTCTCCCTTATCCTTTTTTTTACAAGGTTTCGATTCATGTTTTAAGATTCAGAAACAAAAGTTTAAAATATTAGAAAATAAGACGTTTTGAAAGAGATTATTTTTTATGATATTATTTTAAAATATTTTCCAAACGATATAGGTATTAATATTAAATTCAAATTTAAATGCTTCGAATTCTTAATTTTTTAAGTACAAATATTGCCTTCTTCAACCAAATAGGTGAAATTTTAAACAAATAATTGAATTTTCAATTTAAAAAAATACATTTTCAAGAATGAAGATTAATTTTGTACAAAAAACGCGAATAACCAGATAAATTTTTAATAAAGTAGTTCAACGAAAAAAGAGAAATTCTAAAAACAAAGTTATAATAAATTAACATACCTTAAAAAAGAATATAATTTTTTTTCAAATGTAATAGTTTATTATTTGACAAGAAATATTTTTATTTTAAATCTCAACTAGGTTCATTTTCAATTAAAAAATGTGAATTTTCTATCAATATGTTAATTAAAAATATAAAAAAGTTTTCAGCAAGATGAATTTTCTACAAAACAGTTAAATTTTGAACTAAAATTATGAATCTTCAACCTAAGGAATGAATTTTTAATAAAATTTATTTTTATTTTGAACCAAATATTTGCATTTTTCACCAAAACAGAAAAATTCTGAAAAAAAAACATGTAATAGTGGATACTTTATCGAAAAATACTTTTATTTTAAATCGGAAATAGTGAAATTCTTTAGAAAATGTTTAGTTTTTACAGCCTAAAAGACGAATTCTCTACAAAAGAGTTTAATTTCCTGGCCAAAAATCTGAATTATTAATAAAAATGAACATTTTAAACAAAAAGAACGAGTTTTTAACAAAGAATTTCAACTAAACGGTTTAATTTTCTATCCAAAATTACGAGTTTTCTACAAAACAGTTGAATTTTGAACTAAAATGATTATTCCTCATTTAAAAAAATAAATTTTTCACAACGAAAAATGTAATAGTAAATATTTTGAAAAAATTTTTAATTGTAAATCAAAAATAGTTGAATTTTTTACCAAATTGTTAAATTTTCATGGCTAAAAGATAAAATATTCACAAATTAGCTTAATTTTCTACCCAAAAATGTGAATTTTTAAAAAAGGTTAATTTTACACCAAAAGAAAAAAACGAGTTTTCAACAGAAAAGTTAAACTATCAACCAAGAATGATTTTTAGGTCAAGAAACAACAAAATTTTTAACGAAATTATTGAATTTTCAAGTCAAAAGGACGAATTTTCTATTAAGCAGTTAAGTTTTCAAACATAAAGTTCATTTTTAACCAAAGAGATGAATTTTTAACTAAAATGATGAATCTGTAATTTAAAAAATGAATTTTTAACAAGAATATTTCATTTTCTAACCAAATATTTGCATGTTTCACTAAAACAGATGAATTTACAACGAAAAAAGTAATAGTTGGTATTTTTACCACAAAATATTTTTATTTTAAATCAGAAATAGTGGAACTTTCTACCAACCTGTTTAATTTTTAAGCCAAAAAGTTAAATTTTCTATAAAACAGTTCAATTTTCTACCCCGAAAATGTAAATTTTCAACAAAAAAGTCAATTTAATACCAAAAAAAAAACGAGATTTCAACAAAATAGTTACATTTTCAACCAAAAAAAGTTTTTCAGTTAAGGAAGAACATAAATTTTAACCTAATTGTTAAATTCTTAAGCCAAAGCGACGAATTATTTTTAAAACTTCTAAATTTCCAGCCATGAAGTTCATTTTGAACAAAATAAATTCATTTTTTTAGTAAAACGATGAATGTTCAACCTAAAAATGAATTTACAAAAAATTATTAAAATTTTTAATCAATTATTTCCTTGTTTCACCAAAAAAAAATTTTTTAAATCAGAAATAGTGGAATTCTCTGCCAGATTGTTAAATTTCCAACCCTAAAAGACGAATTTTCAATTTAAAAAAGTTAATTTTAAATCAAAATAAAAACAAGTTTTTACCAAATTTTCCACCAGAGATGAATTTGCCACTAAAAACAATTTTTAGTCAAGAAAGAACAAAAATTCGAACTAAACTGTTGAATTTTCAAGGCAAAAGACGAATTGTCTACAAAACAGTTAAATTTTTTACCGTAAAATTAATTTTGAAACAAAGAGATGAATTTTCAGGTAAAATTATTATCTTTTTAACCAAGTAGTTGGATTTTCAACCGAATTAATTTCAATTTTAAATCAGATATAGTTTAATTTAACAACAAAACCAAAACAAAAAACTATTTTTTCTACAAAACCGTTGAATTTTCAATAAAAAAGTTAATTTCCATTTAAAAAAAGTTAAATCCTCCGCCGAAACAGATCAAAAACTTTAGACGCCAATTATAATTTGTAAGAAAAAATAATTTTTAAAGCAAAATAAAAATTTATATACGTTATTTTACAGGATTTTATAAAATTTTAGGAAAACTTTCAGTAGTTTAAAAGATATTTAAGACTTTTTGACGTTTGGAAAAAACCTAACAATATTTTATAAATGTTCAAAAATCTCTAAAAGATTTAAAATCTTTTTAATTATCCTCTTAAAATAGATGTTCTAAAAATAAAAAAAAATCGTTAACCTTCTAAATTTGTTGTTTCAAATTTTCAATAATCTGTATTTTCTTTAAATACATTTTTTTTGTATCTTTTCAAAACTTCTAAATATCTCTTAAACTATAACTTATTCGATTTTTTTCTGAACATTTTATTAAGATTTGAAATTATCTACATTATTTAAAGAAATTTCAGAAAAGCATTTAAATTGGTTTTAAATACTTTCTTTAAATTAATTAAAAAAAAATAATAATCAAAACTTTTCGCGGAATCTTAAGAAAAAAATTCATTATCTTAAAACATTGAAAATTTTTCGGTATCGGTCATTTTTCGATTACCAGTACCTATGATTACTATAAGTACTATAATTTCATTTTTATAATTTTTTTGAATGTGTAAAAAAGTGGACAAATTATAGTCTGCTTGCAAAATTTTGAGACCAGAATTATTTCATAATATTAAAATATATCTATGATTAAATTTTTATCTTTTTTGTCTATAATGTTTAGAAAAATTCATAAATAAATTTTATCATAAAATAGATTTAATTATTTGAAAATGTTTATTCACTAAATTGGTGGTACAGAAAATTCTTAATATTTATTAACAGATAAATAAATATAACAAAATTTAATATTGCTGCCTTTATTATTAAAGAATCATTTACAATTTAAAGTTTTTCTCTTTTAGAAATAAATGTTTAGAATTAAAATTCGGAAATTGCGATTGACAATATTTCGAGATAATTCAAAAGAACAATGAATGCGAAATTTTCGATATCTTGAAACCTATTTAAGAATCTTTGTGAATTTTTATTTTTTTCAGGCACTGACACAGGCAGGTCACATTATCAGTGAAATTCGCGAGACGCATATGTGGTGATAATCGAGAGAACAAAGGAGAGTTCGCCGCTCAAAGACGATCAGGCTAGTTTTTAATAGGCTTTACCACCAATTCGTTAGATAAGTTATTTGACATCTCTACCTATGTATATTGGACCAGTGTACATAATTATTCTTATTTTTCACGCGAGCCGAATATCAACGTGATACAAAAAAAGCACTTCTCACGGAAGAATGACCTCTTCTTTTACCGTTGTTACTGCTTGTTTTGGCGATCTCATATTGTCAGTGTAAAAAAAAAAAGATTAAAGCAGAAATTAAATTTGAGTCAGAATCTCCTTTAACATAAGAGGTCATGCATAAATTACGTAACAGGTTTTCAGGAAATCAAGAAGGATCGGAAAATCTGGAAAAACGGAAAAATCTGAAATTGTAAGGGAATTTTTATATATCTGAAAAAAAACATGAAAATGTCAAGACATTTTTTTTTAAGTCAGGGAATTTTTTCAAGAGCGTGTCTAATTTAAAAAAATTTTTATTTTATTAACTATTAAATTTTTTGTTAATAATTTCTCGTTTTCAGTTGAAAATTCGTTTTTTTTTCTTTGGTTTCAAAATTAATTTTGTAACTAAAAATTGAACTCTTCTATTTTTGGTTGAAGATTAGTTGAAAATTTAATTATCTGGTTGAAAATTTATCTTCTTACTTGAAACTTCATTAATTTGTTTGCACTTTTTTCTATCTCTTGAGTGAGAAAATCTTTCTTATTTTAATATTACAATCATGTTGAAAATTCGTCTTTTTCTGTTGAATTCAAAATTAAAATCTTTTGTTGAAATATCAACTACAATTATTTGTTATTCAGGATTCATCTTTTTTGGAATGCAAATTTAATTACTTGGTTGAAAGTTAAAGAGTTTTGTTGAAAACTTAATTTTTTCGTTTATAGATTAACTATTTCTTGAAATTATTTGTATTCTTGTTGAAAATTATTTTTTTTCAGCTTAAAATTGTACTGTTCCCTTTGAATATTCAATCATTTTAGTTAAATATCCATCTCTTTGTTTGAACATTAATGTTTTAACTAAAAATTTAGCTATACAATTTTTTGTAGACCCTTTTTAGTTAAAAATTCGTATTTTTTGGTGGAAATTAATCTTCTTGCTTGAAAATTAATCTTTTTGATCGAAAATTAAATTTTTCTAGTTAAATATTCATCACTTTTATTTGAAAATTGGTCTGTTTAGTTTAAATCTCAAATATTCCACTTGAAAATTCCTAATTGTACTTGAAAACTCATCTCTTTGTTTAAAAATACAGACTTTTTTTAATTAGATTTTTTTTAAACTGAAAATGTGACTATTCCAATTGAATATTTCACCATTTTAGTTGAATATTCATCTAAAGATTTAACTATTACATTTTTGTACAATAATTTCTCGTTTTTAGTTGAAAATTCATCTTTTTGGTTGAAAATTTTATTATTTCAGTTAAATACTCATAATTTTGGATGCATTTTTGTTGGTTAACAAAAATTTTAAAGTCAGGAAATTTGTTCAAAAGTGCATGATTTAAAAAAATTGTAATATAAAATTGAGTAACAATGATTCTTTATGTCTAAAAGTAGCTTTATATTACTATGTTTAACTATTTTGTTGAAAATATGTTTTTCTTTTGTTTGCTTTGTTTTCCAAATTAATTTTTTAACTGAAAATTTAAATTTTCTATTTTTTTATGAAAATTATTTTAAAATTCAATCAGCTGGTTGAAAATTCATGTATTTTGTTGGAAAATTCTTCCTTTCGGTAGAAAATTAATCTTTTTGTTTGAAAATAAAATGTTTTTAAACAGTTTTGTTGAAAATGAAATTTTTTGTTTGAAGATTAATACTTTTAATTGGAAATTCATTTCTTTCTTTTGAATATGAGCTAATTGATTGAAAATTCGTCTTTTCTTTGCCTGAGAATTAATTTTTGGCTGCAAATTTAAATATTCCCGTTGAAACTTGAACTATTTTGTTGAAATTTTTTTTTTATTTGTTTGAAAATTAAAGTTTTTAACCGAAAATGTAACTATTCCAGTTGAATATTCCGTCCTTTTATTTTAAAAATCATCTTTTTGGCTGAAGATTAACATTTTGCAACTAAAAATTTATATGTTCCATTTTTCATGGAAAATAATATTTTATGGTTGACAATTCGTCTTTTTCTCTTTTTTTTCTTGTCTGAAAATTAATCTGTTTGGTCGAAAATTTAATTATTCTAATTAAAGATTCATGCTTTTTGGTGAAAGCGGATCTTTTTGGTTTAAATTTGTTTAAAAATGTAGTTTTTTTAAATTAATTTTTTAATTAAAAATTCTTCTTCTTTAAATGAAAATGTGCCTATTCTAATTAAATATTCTACTATTTTAGTTAAAAATTGATCTTTTTAGTAAAGAATTAATTTTTTTGACTTAAAATTTAACTATTAAATTTTTGGTTAATAATTTCTCGTTTGTAGTTGAAGATTTATATATTTAGTTAAAAATTCGTTCTGTT
>JAWWLR010000149.1:8544121-8557299 GCA_035041075.1 Acraspis erinacei | reverse complement strand
TGAAAACTTTTGAAAATATTTAATTGAAAAATATGTTTTTTAATAGTTCAATTTTGAAGATTTACAATTGAAAATTTTTCAATTTTAAAGATTCGCAATTTAAAATTCTATGTAGTTTGAAAATGAGTACTTCAATATTTAATGTGTTTAATAGAAAATGATGTAATTTTTAATGATTTTTTGTTGTTGAAAAAGATTAATTTGGAATATTTAATATTTTTAAATTTGATGATTTAAATTTTAAATTTAGTCAATTTTATGGTTTTGCAATTGAAAATGATTCAATTTTAAACAGTAAAAGTCATAGCGTTGATTTATTTTTCGGTAATGTTTATAAATTTCTTCAAATGACTGCAAAATTTGAAAAAATTACGTAATATATTCCTGGGGTGTGTGTGTGTGGGGGGGGGGCAAATAATTTGTTTACGTTTTGTTAAATGGTGATAAGGATGGGGGGGTGAATGGTTAAAAAATGTGTTACGTACTTTTTGTATAATCTCTAAATAATTGAATAAGATACCTAATTACTAATTATTAATTTTATTGAACAGAAGTACAAGCCATGCTGTTTAAACATTGAATTATGGACTGCTGCGTTTTGATTGCGCCGAGATTAGGTTCGGCTAGAATTTTTTCAACGTAGTTGGAGTGCTCGAGCAAAATTGGTAAAGCCTCTGCGTATTTGAAATTGCATTTAGCCTCTGTTTTTTACTTTCCTCTAGGCGACGACGAATTTTCTTCAAGTCGATTTTATCACCACATTGGTCACACCTTGAAGACTTTTGGGAATCAGCTATCTTTAAATTCGAACAGGAGCATTTAAAAATATCATCGTCAGATAGGGGCATTTTCCAGTCGAATGTACAGGCTTCGCAGGAACAAAGAAAGTGGTATTTCTTCTGCAAAGATTCTCTTCTTATGTGTTTATCTTCTTTCAGAAAATGGGGCCCATAACAATCGAGGATTTCACGTCCCTTTTCAATTGGACGTAAAGTCGTAACAACAACGATACCTAAATTTAATGTTTATTAATTTTTCTTCTATTTTTAATTAGCAGGGTGTCTACTCATCTAAACAAACTGGAATTATCAGGGTATTTTGTTTCAAGTAAGGACTATTTTTTCGAGGGCAAAGATTTTTTTTGTAAAAGTAGCTGGTGTTAATTACGTTGAAAATTCGTTTTTTGTGTTGGAAATTAATTTTATTTAATGTAAATAAAACTTTTTTGTTTAAATGTTCAAATATTTGGTTGAAAGATGTAAGTATTTTGTTGATAATTAATATTCTTGGTTAAAAATGCAAATTTTTCTTGACAATTTAAGTTTGATTGCAATTTTTTTTCTCTGGACTGTAAAATTTTTCTTTATTAGAAATTCTTCACTTTTGCTTGAATTCTACTGCTTTCGAATTAAAATTACCTTTTTTAAATATCAACTATTACCTTTTTGTTCAGAATTATTTTTTCAAAAAATCATTTCTTTGGTTGAAGATTCATCATTTTAATTAAATAGTAACTCTTTGGTTGAAAATTCAATTATTTCTTCAAAAATTAATTTTTATTCTTGTTAAAAATCGATTTTTTTCACTAAAAATTTAACTACTGCATTTTTATGAAAATTTATCTTTTTTATTTTAAAATTGATGTAATTTATTGAAAATTCGTCTTTTTGTAGAAAATTAATCTTTTTGGATAAAATTTTAATTATTCCTGTTAAAGATTGATCATTTTAGTTGACAATTTATTTATTTCTTTGTTATAAATTCAACTATTTCTGGTCAGTTTAATCATTTTAGTAGCATTTTTTGTGTTTCTTCTTGAAATTAGTTTTCTTAACTGTAAATTTAAATTCCACTTTTTCTTAAAAACTTAACCTTTTTATCTAAAAATTCAATTTTTTGTTGGATATCGATTTTTTTTTAGATGAAAATGATTTTTGTTGAAAATTTACATTTTCTGGTTGAAAACTCAACTGATTTATAGAAAATACGTCTTTTCTGCTAAAAAATTAGACTATTTTGTTAAAAATTCCTATTTTATGGCTATAAAATTATATTATTTTCGTAGAAAATTCAACTATTTGGTTAAACATTAACTGTTTAGTTAAAACTTCGTGTATTTTGTTAAAAAACGGTCTTTTTAGGAGAAAATGAATATTCTTGTTAGAAAATTCAACTACTTGGTTGAAAGTTAAACTACTTTTTCTACAAAAATTCTATTGTTTTGGGCTGAAAATTCAATTATTTGATTAAAAATTTATGCGTTTTGTTGAAAATTCTTAATTACTGGTAGGAAATTAATTTTATTGGTTGAAAATTGATCTTTTTTCTCAAAAGTTAAACTCTTTCCTTAAAAATTAATTTTGTCGGTTGTAAATTAAACATTTTAAAATTTAAGTTGAAAATTGAACTATATTATGGAAAATTTAATTTCATTAAGGTTAAAAAATAATTGCGTGAACTGTAAATCTTAATATTTCATCTTTGGTTAAAAATTGATGTATTTTATTTAAAAAATAATTTATTTAATTGTAAATTAATCCTTTTTTGTAGGAAATTAATCACCTTCGTTAAAAACTCATATTTTTGTTGAAAATTTAACTATTTGGTTAAAAATTCATGTATTTCGTAATAAATTTGTATTTTTTTAAATAGAAAATTAACCTTCTTATTTGAAAATTTTAAAATTCTTTGTTAAAATTTAAAATACTTTGTTAAAAATTAATTTTTCATCTGCAAATTTTATTATTATATTTTTGGTTGAAGATTGATCGCTGTTAGTTTAAAATTAAACTATGAGGCTTAGAAAATTAACTATTTTGTTGAAAATTCGACTTTTCGGATTGAAAAATCTATTATTTTCATAAAAAATTAAGCTATTTGGTTGAAAATTCGTTTTTTTTGTCGAAAATAAATTTTAAGTATTTTATTTTTAGTTGAAAATTGATCTTTTTAATTGAAAAATGACCTATTTGTTAAAAAGTTCAACCGTTTTGTTGAACATTTATGTATTTCGTAATAAATTTGTATTTTTTGATAGAAAATTGACCTTCTTGATTGATCGTAAAAAATTCAATTAAAAATTCGTTTTGTTTTTGCAGAAAATTAAAGTATTTCTGAAAATGTAACTCCTGGTTTGAAATTTGAACTACTTTGTTAAAAATGCTTTTTTCAACTGCAATTTTTCTATTCCATTTATGGTAGAAAATTGATCGCTTTTATTTTAAAATTCAGTTATTTGTCTAAAAAATTCATCCTTTTGCGTTGAAAATTTGGAATAAATTATTTTTTCTACTGAAAAATTTCAATTACTCAATTGAATATTTTAATTAGGTATTATTGATTTATTCAATTATTTGATAGTGATGAGATATTTAAGAAAATCTTGAACAATGATTTGTAGAAGCTTTCTAAATGAAACGTATTAATCACATTTCTGGAAAGTTTTCAACAATTCGAAATTATTTATCTTTTAATAATGTTACTTTCACAAATGAAAAAAAACAGTGATTGTACATGAATATTCCGAGGCGATTAAAATAAAATCGAAATATGAAAGATGATACCTAAAAAATATCATATGTATTAATTAAATTTTTAGAAAGCTTTTAACATTACGAAATTATTTATCTTTTAATAAACAAACGAAAAAACAGTGATTGAAAATGAGTATTGCAAATCGATTTAAAAAAAATCGAGATATGAAATATGATACCTATGAAATATGATACCTATGAAATATGATACCTATGCAAAATGATACCAGAAAAAATCATGCGATATCTGGAAAAAACCTGGAATTGTCATGGAATTTTTGTCCAGGGTTTGAGCTGGTTTGAGTAGACACCCTGATGAAAGATTAATAAAAAGACTCACCGCCTGGATATGAATGCCGAACAACGTTAGGATAACAACTGTGATTCGACAAACTAACCGAAGTATATATTGCACCGCCAATATTTCTTGGTTCACAGACTTTCGATTCCTCATTTCTTGTATTTTCCACAATTTCGTAGGCATTGCAATTAATGGACTGCATATGCCGAAAATTACCCACAGCCAGAAGAATAATTTCTCCTTGATCAATTGAAATACCAGAACTTATATCTTTTAAAACAAATTCTAATAATCTTGCGAGGAAAATGGAATTCAGAGCAAATCGAAGATTCTCTTTCGGGTCAGTTTGAGCGCAATGAGTTTTTAGAGTGTAAACTGTTTTGTAATCTAGAGGATTGTATTCTTCAGAAGCAATTTTTTGGGAAGCTTCTTCCGGTTCGCTGTCTAGCGAATGATAATTGATAAATTCGGAATCTAGAGAATTTGAGTTGGTTAGGGATTTTGTTATTGTTGTTCTGTAAGCCAAGAGAAGGTGTGATCTTTGATGTTTTTCTTGACTTTCAAAGTTGTAGAAATAGTTGAAGATATTACATTCGTATTTGTGATATTTGTCCCAGGATGCTTTGCGACAAGTTTCAGAACAGAAGGATACCTAGAAAGAATTTTAATTAGTCATATTGTTGATATTAAAAATTATATTTACAGAGCTCGGATCGTACGAATTTTACTAATTTTTTTTTGACTCAGTAATTTTAATTACAAGAAAACTTTTAAAATTAACATTCGAAGCTGGAAAAAATTGTACAATCTTATTTTAAAACATTAAAATTTGAATGATTTTTCTATAAAGCTTTTTATGTAAACCTTTTTTTTTAATTAATAGCGCTTGTAATTTAATAATTCGTAATTTCATTAATATTTATTTAAAGTTTTAATTTTTTCAAATTACAAGCAAATTATAAGTCGTCTCTTCTGCTTAAAAATTCTTGCGTTTCAATTAAAAATTTAATTATTTTATTATAATTTAAACTATTTTGTTAAAAAGACATATTTTTTGTATGAAAATTCAGCTGTTTTGTTGAACATTCGTCTTTTTGGACAGGAAATTATTTTTTTTCGAAAGTTCATCTTTTTGGGTTGAAAGTTAATTCTTAGTATTTGAAAAGTATTCTTTTATATTTTTATTTCAGCTCTCCTCCATTTTGATTAAAAAGTTTATTTTTTAGTTGAAAATTCATCTATTTTGTTAAAAAAAATTTTATCGAAAATTCATCTGTTTTCTTGAAGATTCGTCTTTTTGGACAGAAAATTCGTAAATTTGGATATAAATTTAATCTTATTTTGTTGAAAATTCATCTTTTGGATTGAAAGATAATGCTTTTTGTTTGAAAAGTCTACTTTTATATGTTTGTTCATCTTTTTTAATTAAAAAGTCTACTTATTATTGAAAATTCATTTACTTTGTTTGAAAGTCTTTTTTTTCTTGAAAATCCAACTGTTTTTTTTTCATTCGTCTTTTTCGAAAGAAAATTCGTCATTTTGGATGCAAATTTAATCTTATTTATTTGTATATTGATCTTCTTCGACTGTACGAAAATTCTTTTTATTTGAAAAGTCTCCATTTATATTTTTTTTCAGACTTCATCTCTTTTAATTAAAAACTCTACTTTTTAATTGAAAATTGATCTTTTTTATTAGAAAATTTGTCCTTATGGATGGAAAATTTATTTTTCATGATCGAAATTTCATCTTTTTTGGATAGAAAATCATCTTTCATGGTATCTTTCCTCGTTTAAAATGATATTTTTGTTTAAAATTCAACTTTTCAGATTTATAATGCAACAATCTGAAAAAAATCGTCTTTTTTGTTTTGTTTGAAAATGTAACCATTTGTCAGAAAATTCAAATATTATTTGCGGAGAATAAATTTCTTTGATTTCAAAATTCCAGGATCTGGTTGAAAAATCAATTATTTTCTTCATTTTATTATTTTTTTTTTTGCTAAAAAATTTTACTGTTTTGTTAAAGTACATAATTTTAGATAGAAAATTCGACCTTGTGGATTGAAAATTTATCTTTATGGTGGAAAATTCATCCTTCTTGTTTGAAAATTAATTTTTTTTTAATTATCGGTCTTCTTAAAAGTTTTTCTTTTCGCTTGAAAATTAATGTTTTAATTTTTAATGAATGTAAATTATATGAAAATGTAAATTATTATGCAAATGATCTTTATGTTTAAAATTCAACTGCATAACAAAAATTCGTCTCTTTGTCTTGCATATTCAACTATTAGGTCGAAGTTGAATTTTCTTTGATTAAAAATTAACTTTTTTGTTGCTTTAAAATTAACTTTTTTGTTGAAAATTCAGGTTTTTTTATAAAAAATTAGTATTTTTGCTTAAAATTGTGTTTTTCTTAAATTCAACTATTTGGTTGAAAAAACATATTTCTTCGTTGAAAATGAATTTTTCTTCAAATTTAACTGTCTAAAAAATGCAAACTCTGTATTTTTCATGTTATTTTTAAAGTCTAACCGTTTGGCAATTGTAGCAAGGGATACTGATCGTATCTTCCAATTTTAGAGAAATGTGACAATTCAAGCAATTTCTTTCGAAAGCTTCTTGGTCGGTACTGAAAGCAAATGGTTTATCAACAATCAAAACACTTCCGGTTTTTATTCTTCTTGTAGCGTATAAAAATCTTCCTTTTGCTTCATTATATCCAACTGCAATTGCATCTGAACAAGCTTTGAGCTTTTCATTTGATTTTCCCTGGACACTAGGAATTTTCACGTCCTGTTTTACAAAATAAGTAAAAAATTGTATTAAATTATATTTTATAAATGAGTTTATATCATCGTAAAATTAAAAAATACCTTTATCAGTGAGTAATTCAAATTCTCTGCCAAAGGATTGTCCTCAATCGATTTTTTCATCAGATTCAAACGCTCAAAAATAGGTTTCAGAAAGTCTATTTTCTCTTTTTTAAAAACGTCCTCTTTCTCATTGCCAAATTTCTTTTGAATAAAATCATTAACTCTTTTCATCGCTTCGTTTAAACAGAATTTTGAATTTTCCTCTAAATTCATTTTTTTATACGATTCTGATTTGATTAGAAGAGACTCGATTATGAATTCTTCGTAATAATCATCTTGAGAGGAAATTTGTTCTAAATTTACCAAGTATTTTGAATTTTCTAAACACTTGGCAAATTTCCCTAATTTATACCATGTTCGAGCACGTTCAAGTAAAACTTGCAGGAATATCTTGCTGTTGTAAGTGGCTGCAAAAAGTGATTTAGTTAAAATAATTGCTTTATGATTTTCATCTACTTTATTCTTTGGAGAAACAATATCCTTGTAGAGGCTTTCCGCTGAATTGTCATTTTTAGAGTGGTAGTTTTTTTCAATAATGAGGTTTTTCACTTCAGGTAATTCCATTAGCATTTCGATCATTCCGCGTCTGTTTCCTTGGCGGGATAATTTGCAAAATTGATTTCCAAATGATTGACTGGATACGACATTGTGAACAGACTTCCGAAATTCTGAAAGTAAATCCCTGAAAATGAGTGGACCTGTCACTTTTTGTTTTGAAAATTATTTTTTGTTTATTTTTTTAGTTCTGTTTTTAATTATAAGTTTTTGCAAATTATTAGTTTCGTATATTTAATCGGGTTTTTAGAGTAAGAAGGAAATATCCTCACCTCGAAGAAGACATTTTGGTGAATGGGTGGTTTGTCTATATTCTCCAAGAGACTGCCTCTAAATTGGAAATCTAAAATTAGATTTTTCAGTCGGTCTCCTCGCTTTTCATCTTCACGACTTTTTACGACGAGCAGTGGCGCACATTGCATTTTCAACTGGGAGAGCGTAGCTTTCTTCAAGGGCCCACCCCACCCTCAAAAATTAAACCAAATTCACGATGGTGAATTTGGTCAAAATGAGCAAAAAAGTGCAAATGAGCAAAAAAGTGCAAATGAGCAAAAAAGGAGCAAATGATCAAAAAAGAAGAAAATGAAAAAAAAGGAGCAAATGAGCAAAAAGGAGAAAATGAGCAAAAAAGGAGCAAATGAGCAAAAAAGGGCAAATGAGTTTAAATGAGCAAAAAAAGAATAACTGGGTTAAAATGAGCAAGAAAACCTTATGAATTTTTGTTTACCTTTTTTACACGAGACTGGGCGATTTAAATAATAGAAAAATGTTTATGGGCGACAAACTTAATCAATAATATTACAATATCAGACTTAACAATCCAAAATGCTACTTCCTAAACAGGACTCAGGGAATGAACATACAATTTTATTATCTTATTAAAAATTCAACAGTTTTATTAAAAACAAAAAAGTCCATATTTTCGTTGAAAATTCGGTTTTTTGGTTTGAAGATTCAACTATTTAATAGAATATTAATTTTTTTTGATAATTCATATTTGTGGTTTGAAAATTCATTTGTCTTATAGAACATACAACTTTTTGGCAAGTATATTCCTCACTTTTTATAACAAATTTTTTCTTGTTTGTCTGAAAAATATTTCTTGGGTGAAAAATTTGCCTTTTTGGTTTAAAAAATTCTTCTGTTGTTGTAAAAGCATCATCTTTACAGGATAAAAATGAAACTGCTTGGTTAAAAATTAATTTTTTGAACTCAAATTATAACCACTCCATCTTCGGTTAAAACTTTAACTATTTTATTGAAAATTCGTCTTTTGTGGTACTATAATATTAATCTTTTTGGTGAAAAATTAATCTTTTTAGTTGAAAATTAATTTTGTTGTTGTTGAAAATTTAAACATTTTTTAGAAAATTCTTTTCTTATGGTTAAACAAATTTTTTAAACTGTAAATATGTCTATTCTATTTTGCTATGAAAATCTATCTTTTTTAGACATTCAACATTTTTGTACAATATACAATTTTTTTATTCAAGATTTATCAACTTAGACCAAACTTTATTTCTTTCGTTAATAATGTAAGTATTTTGTTGAAAATTCTTCTTTTGCGGTAAAAAATTAATCTTTTTGTTTGAAAATTTGTTTTTTTTGGTTAAAAATGTAACTATTTTGTTGAAAATTCGTGTTCTTGAGTCCGAATATTAATCGTTTTGGTGAAACATTCATGTTTTCTTAATAAACATTCCTAATTTTAATTAAAAATGTATTTCTAATGTTCACATTTAACTACATTTGTTGTTGAAAATTCATATATATTTTTTAATTCATCTTTTGTGGTCGAAATTTTATCCTATTGGTTGAAAATTCATCTTTTAGATTGAACATTGATTTCTTTGGTTGAAAATTTAACCTGAAAGAGAAATTTAAAATGGTAAGGGAAAATGAAAAATTGCTAATTGAAAGCTCGTGGAAAGTTAGGAAATTTTGAACCCAAAACGACAAATTTTCAATAACAATAACATTACTTTAACTTTCAGGTAAAAATGAGGTAATTTTGAACCAAGGAATACAAATTTTCAGTCAGTAGGTTCCAAAGAAAAAAGAACAATTTAAAAATAAATATTTGAATTTTCAATAAAGAAGAATAATTTTTTACCAAAAAGGACGACGCTTCAACAAAAAAGTTTAGCTTTCAAAATAAAAAATAAAATGTTTTAGAAAAAATATGACTCTTAAACCCGAAAAAGATGATTTTTTAACCAAGTTGTTGAATGTTTACCTAAAAAAAGTTTACAACCAGAAATTGAATATTTAATTTTTGAGTTAAATAATTAATTTTTAACAAAAACAGAGATTTTTAACAAGTTAAATTTAACCCGAAAATATTACTTTTTAACAAATAGTTTTTTTTACCTAGTAGTTAAATATTCAAATAAATAGTTTAATCTTGATACAAATAGTTGAAGTCTCACCCAAAACAGATCAATTGTAACCAAGAATTGCATTTTTAATAAAAAAAGATACATTTTCCGCCAAGATTATTTTTCTGCCAAAAAAGACGATTTTTTTATCCAAATAGATGAATTTTTAACTAGAAAAAAGAATTTTCATGTTAAAATACCCATTTTGAACTAAAATGGAATACTTACCTTTTCAGTTTAAGATATTAATTGTAAACAGCGCAAAGGAAATAATCTTTCAACAAAAGGGTTCAATTCAAAACCAAAAAAGTAAGTTTTCATCAAAAACTTTAATTTTTAACCAAATAGTTGAATTTGCAGCTAGAAAGATCGATTTTCATTATAAAATATCCATTTTTAACCAAAATTGAAATAATTACATTTTCAGTTAAAAAATTAATTCTCATCAAGAAATAAAAACAATTTTTAACCCAATAGTTCAATTTTTAACCAAATACTTGAAGTTTTTACCAACGATATGTTTTTTTTAACCGACAAAATTAATTTTCTAGCAAAAAATATGAATTTTCGACAAAATACGTGAATTTTCAACCAAATAGTTAAATTTTAATTTAAAAAGATACATCTTCTACCAAAAATGGAAGCGAAATTTTCAGTTTACAAAATGAACGTTGAAACTTAAGAAAAAAAATTAATTCTTAACAAAGTAGTTCAACTGGAAGCCAAGTAAGTTGAATTTTAGGCCAGAAAAGATTGCTTTTTAACAAGCTTTGTTTCTGAAAAGAAAAAAGAAGTAGTTAAATACTCAATATTTGAATTGAAAATTTTTTCACGTATGAAAGTTTTAATTTTCTGACTTGGCAATATGTTTGGAAACCGGGAAATTACTAGAAATTTATTTTTTTAGAGGCTTTCCCCCAGGTCACTTCGATGGATCCTCGTCCGGAAGCAATAAAAATAAAAAAGTATATTGTAATTATAAATAATATAAAAAATTAAAATTATAAATTAAATTTGTAAATATGTTTAAATTCATTTAAAATCATTGAAAATTGTTTAAATCAGTAGACAACCTTTGGAATCTTTAATACACTTTTGAGATATTTCAAATTCCCTAAAATCCTTGAAATACTTAGAGATCCCACAAAATCCCTTAAATCTTGTGAAATTTTTTTTAAATGCCTTGAAATATTTGGAGCTCCTATAAAATTCTTTGAAATTCCTTGAGATTAAAGAAAACTAATAGATACAATAGAAAAGAATAGAATTTACTTTATTCGCTAAGTTTTCTAGAAATTCGTTGAAATCCATTGCAATCTTTTGAAGTCGCAAAAATCCATTAAGAGATTCTCTTTAAATTTGGTAAAATTCATAGAAAGACCTCAAAATCTCTTGCTATCTTTGGAATTGCTAGAATCCCTTGAAATTTAATTTAATTTAATTTATTTTCCAAAGTTCTCTAGAAATTCTTTGAAACCTTTGGAAACCCTACAAAAATTCTTTAAAATTCTTTGATATTTTTAAAATTCTTGGGAATCCTGGAAATATTTTCTTTAAATATCGTTAAAATCCATTAAAATAAATAGAAATCATTTTAAATCTCGGAATTGCATTTTTAAATATTTTTTTTACCCAAATTTCTCTGGAAATGCTTTCAAATTGAGCTTGAAATTTGTGAAAATCCCACAAAATTCTTTGAAATTCACTGAAGTTTTTTAAATCTGTTGAAATTCTTTCGAAATTCGTAATTCTTTGAAATGCCTTGAATGATTTGGGAACTCTACACAATTCTTTCGAATTCTTTAAAATGTATTAAGTTTCTTGAAATCCCTTGTCACCTCTTATTCAATATTTCAATCTTTTCTATTATATATTCTAATGCTGATTATCCTAAAATCGTTTTTTCTAACTTTTATATAATATTATACCATTAGGCCTATTCCCTTTCGAGGTATATAATAAATTTTCTATAATCGCGATAAAATAATAGGACACTAATTACAGGAAAAGCATTACAGAATAATTATTTTCATAAAGAAGTTTTTTAAATACATTTTTTGTGTTTTTTTTCAATTAACTAAAAGCTTTTGAATCCTAATTTATACTTAAAAATAATTTACGAGACAATATTTCTTAATTTTAGCATTATCTAACTGACCACATTTTAAAACAATTATAAAATAGATAATTAACATTTATATGTTATCAAAGAACTTTTAAATTCACTTAGTGTCATTGGTTGTGAAATTGAAAAGCAACATCTGTTATTTTTTATTAATTCTAAACGCAAGTAAAACGTTTGAAAAGTTTACTTGAATTTAAATTCATTCGAACTGAATTAATAGAACACTTTTCTTTTCGGTTAAAAAGATTATTATTATATTTTTGGTTAAGCATTCTTTTTTTGTAAATTTAATTATATGACAAAATGTAATTATCTTTTTTGAAAATTTAATAAGTTTATTAAAAAAAATATTCATTTGTTTAAAACTCAACTGTTTTGTTAAAAAATTGTTTTTTTTTTTGGTTTGAAAATTTGACTCTTTTGAACGAATATTCAACGATTTGATTGAAAGTAAACTTTTTTGTTAAAAGTTCAATTGCTTTGTAGAAAGTTCGTTTTGTTGGCTTCGAAGTTTTATTTTTTCGTCCTACTTTCATTTCAATCGTTTTTAAAATAATTAGTTAAATTGTTATTGTTTTCAATTATGGTATCATTCGCATTCATATATTTTAATATGATATATAATATCATACGCATTTCGAATGCGTAATTCGAAAATCTTTCACTTAAAAAATTTTACATTTTATATTTTTAAATGTTAAGCATACATTTTAATTTAAAGATTTTCAAAGTGCAGTTTTAAAGACTTAAACAATTAAAAATTAGAGGTGTTTAAAATCGAAGATTTTTCTGAAGACGTTTTTAGTTGATCAACTGTGAATATAAATTAATTAATGATTTTTAAAATTGAATTGTACTTTAGATATAAAGAGTGAATAATAATTTGCTTTTACAAGACGAATTTCAAAATTTTAGAATTTCCATATTTTAACATTAAAAATTAAACTGTTTCAATTGGCAAGTCTTATTAGCTGAACAATAAAAGCCTGATTTTAACTTTATAAACTATCTTTAATTTAAAAATAACTTTAAAATAATATGTTCATCATCAAAGGCTTTTATTAATTTTCAAATATTAATTCAGTATAAAATATTCCATTTTTAAAGCACTCAATTAGAAATTTTGTAATTAAGAAGAAGAACAATTTCTTGATGCTTAGTAATATCTGACTCTTTATTTAAAATCCGTAATTATACATTAAATATTCAAAATTAAACAAAAAAACTAAACTTGGAGCTTTACAATTTTTATTGTTTAATTACAATTTTTTTATTGTGATTCAAGTTATTGAATTTTCATATATTGAACACCATATTCCACCCAATTTTTCATTAACTAAATTTAGAAATACCCCAGATATTTTCGTAAGAGAATGGGGCATTGGCGAAAGATTGAAGCCTTGAGAAAGAT
>JAWWLR010000149.1:8515998-8529012 GCA_035041075.1 Acraspis erinacei | reverse complement strand
TTATTCCACCTTAGGATAAACTTTCGCCGAATAGCATGTAATCTTTAACCGCCGGAAATTTTACATGCAACAAAATTGAACTACAGTTTTTTCTGTGTTTACATTCTTTTAACTCTAAAATTTTGGCCACTAGATTCAAAAAATTTTTATTGATAAGTGTTTATACTTTCCGTTTTATGCATCGAAGTTATTGAGTGGCCGAGCAAAAAATTTTTGTTTTAAGTATTTCAAGTGTAAAATTCGAGAATCCTACTTTAAGTGCAAGACTTTGAATTCTTTAATTTTACTGACCGTGAACAATTCTTACGAATTGGGAAAAAACGGAAAATGACCAGATTTCTTTTCCTTGGATTTAAACGGCCATACTGTTATCAAAAATAAAGATTTTGTGTCAGAACGCGATCGGCAAAAATCGAGATTGCTCGGACCTACTCGGAAATATAATGAAACATAATTATACTTCATTATTGAAATTATTTGTAGACAAACTAGTAAGCACCATAAAAATTTTTAGTACTATTAATCTATCAAATACAGATTCATAACGTTTCGTATTCAAAATACTAATTTTTCTACTGAAGTGTATCTATTAGCGCTCCAGTTCCAAAGGACAACCAACTTTCATTTGAGCCGCAACATGAGTGAATCTCGAGTTTTTTCTGTGTGCGAACAAAAATTAGAATGTACAATTTTCAGTTTCCCATTGTCAGTTATTTTAGTTTAACTTACGCCATCAACCAATGGCCTAATTAAAAGTTTTGAAACAATTGGAATTTATTAAGCCAATAGTTGGTGAAGTGACACAGAAGAAAAAAGCTGTTACTAAAATTATAATACGGAACTGATATTCAACATTAAACAACCTTAGAGTGGCTTGAGTCTTCACATCTTTAAGCACAAGTTGGGTTCAACAGTTTCATAATGTTTGTCTAGACTTTCTTGCTTTGCGCATGGTAGTGCTGATTTAAGGACATCCATTGTTGACTTTTTGTAAGGTTTGTTTTTGAGACAATTAGGCAAAAACTGCTTGCGCGATGCCGCATCTGTTCCGTCCTCTATGAGAATATCGTAATTTGTCAATAAAGGTGAGGTTTGGAGATTTTGATAAACCTTAGAAAAATTTAATTTATTCTAATATATAATCGGGAATAGAAATTCTCAAAAATCTCGCACTCATTGTTGTTGACTACTTGATTGGTTGCGGATTACGTAAATGTGACTTTGAGGGGCGGTTTTTAGTTCCTTTTTATTCATTTTTTTTCATTTTAGAGAATTTTGTAAATCGCAATTTCCAAGTAAGGAATTTCAATCATAAAAATTACTTACTGGAAGACAAAATTTTCGTTTTTGAATCTTTCAAAATAAAATTTCAAAGCATGTTTAATTTTGTTAAGGTTTCATGATGATATAAACAAATGTCCTGGAGAATCCTGGGAATATTCATAGTGATTCTTTATTTTTTTAAAGTAAGTTATTAAAAGAATATTTAAGAACACGAATAAATATTTCCAAATTTGTCGAAAAATAATACGAGTAATTTAAAAACAATGCTATAAACAATTTGACTTATTTAAAAGTATATTTGGGGATTTTGGAAGATATTTCAAATATTTAAAAACATTGAAATGTTACCGAACATTTAAAAAAGCTCCTTAAATTTTCTCCAATCATCAAAAAGTCTTAGTATGATCTAAACTCTTCAATTTTTTTCTAAAATTTTATGATAAATTCAATTGTTTTTATCTTAAAAGTGAAAATGATTTTCTTTTTAATTATAGATCATGCTATTTTTTGTTGTAAAATTATTTTATTTTTTTTTCAAAATAATATTACTGGATTAAAAGGTAAACTACAATACTAAAAATTCATTCGTTTAAGATTCTTAATTTTAGATCAAAATTCATCTCTTTGGCTGAAAATGTAACCTTTTGGTTAAAAATGTATCTTATTTGGTTGAAAATTAATGTTCTTTGTTGAAAATTAATTTTTTCTTCCAAATCACCCGTTTATTTTAAAATTTATCTTTTATGGTAGAGAATGAATATTCTTGCAGCAACTTCCTGAATTTGGTTAACGTTTAATTGATTGGTTAACAATTTACTTTTTTATAGAAAATTGATATTTTTATGTTAAAAATAACAACTTTTTGCAGAAATTACATCCCTTTTGGAAAATATTTAACGGTTAAAAATACAAATGGTGAAGACTTTATCTTATTTGACTGATCATTTACATTTTTTTTAATAGTCTTTTCTGGACCAATTCAACTATTTTTTATTCAATTTTAAAATATTTTGGGATTGAAACATGAACTATAAAATTTTGTGATATAAAATTCACATCTTTTATTACAAAATGCTGCCCTTTTTAATGGAAATAATTTATTAAACAAATTATTTGATTGGATTAAATGTATGTATCTATTCATAAAAATTAAGAATTTTTCACAGTCTCAATTTTGTGATTCAAATTTTATTAAAGATTCATTTTATTTTATGATGAAATTTATTCCAGAATTTTCTCAAATATTATTGATAAAGGAAAAAGTTTATTTATACATATTTGTTTTTTTTATTGCGAAATAGTTATGTTCATAAGAGATTAAGCTATTTATAAGTCTTAGAAGTTTTGAAGGGTTTTAAAAATTATTTAAATTTTAACAAGATTTTAGAATGTTTTTTAACAAAATTCATAATTTTGAGAATTATTAAAAAATACGTAGAATATTTTGAGGGATTTTGAAAGGTTTCAAGAAAAGAAAAAAATTTTCTACCATTCCTGGGAAAGATTCAATTGTTATTTTATTTAAAAGGAATTAAAATAAGTTATAGGCAAGGGTAGTGTGGCCCAAGAAGGTTGAGCAACATAATTAGTTTATTGATGGTTTATGAAGCCCAGTTCGTTAAAAATTATATTATTTATGGAAATATTTATTAAAATATCTCCATTCTTTAAAAATGGCTTTCAGCTTTCTGAAGAGTCGTAGGGAAATTATATTTATATAACTGTAAAAAAATAAATAAACTTAAAAAATAGATATTTATTTAAAATTCATATTTTGTATAAAAAATGGTATTTCCCTGAAAATCGAAAAACTATAATTTCGCGATTGAGCCTGCTAGTTTAAAAAAAGTGGTATAATAGAATGTTTAGAAAATCTCTTGCTTATACTGCTTATACTGATGTTTTTGACACAGTAACCTTCGAAACGAGGAAGAAGTTAATTTATCTTTAGTTGGAAACACGTCTACGAAAATTAGTTCTTATCAAAGTTTAATTGTCAGGCTTTAAAGAAGGTTTAATTTTAAGTAACTTTTTTACTCCATTGAGTTGAAGAAATTATTTATTTAATATTTTTGCTTTAATTAAAAAGCATATATTTAATTGGTTTAAATAAAGTACTGGCTTACATTATGATATAATTGATTGAATTTCGTTACTTTATACCATAAAATTATTTCTGTAAATAAAATAAAAATAAAATTTCGCTAAAAATTATTCTTATAAATTAAAAAATTCATCGTTTTTAGTATAAATGCAACACTTTTATTCAAAATTAATGTTTTTTTGGATTTAACTGTTTGGTTGAAATTCGCCTTTTGCTTTTGATTTGAAAAGAGAATTGATCTTTTTGTTGAAAACTTAAGAATTTGGTTAAAAATCATTGTTTTAGTTTGTATATTAAACTTTTTTGTTCACAATCTGACTATTTTGACAATAAATTGACTTTTTGTTCAGAATTAATATTTTAATTTTACCTTTTAGTTTATGAATATAAATATTTCTTCTTCTTTCGAAAATTTTATTACTTCTTTAAGAAATCGTATATTTTGTCCATAATTTGACTTCTTTGGTAGTCCGTTAATCCTAAGTTTTCATATTCAATGTTTGACTTTTTTTGAAATACAACTCTTTTCTATTTTTCAGAAAAAAATTGACTAATAGGCTTTCTTCTTTTTTTCTGGAAAGTTCACCATAGTTTCTTTTAATTTCAATAACAATAAAGATCCTATAATTGAAATTATAATACAAAAAATTGTGCCAATTTAATTGGGATCATTGAGAAAATCAATTTCAATTTTCGACTATTTAAGCTCAGAAGTTATTAAAAAACCGCAGAAAGTGTTTTTGCAGATATTTTCCTTGGAAAATTCCAAGTGCCTTGCGGAATCTGTTAAAATCCAAATTTCGACAGAAAAAAATTCAAATCCCTTTTTTCGGATTTTAAATAAAATTCGTTGGACCAATGACGTCCACAAGAAAAAAATGTGTTTAATATATTTTGGAACGCCCGTACGCTTCTTCGACACGAAATTTATTTTCTGCAGAAAATTGTCCACATGGATTTCATAATTCTTCTTAAAGCATGGCGAATAAGGTGACTTGAAAATGCGCTATGCTGTCAGAGGTGATGTAACTTATTTTCAGGTTTAAAATGATTGCCTTATTATTATTTCAATAAAGCATAAAGTATTATAAACTCGTTTGTAACACATTTTTTCTAATGTTTTTATTCGCTCATTTTTCTCTTAATGAATTGGCAGAATTTTATATAATAACTAGTGGTATTTTTATAATTTAGATATAGAGATTAAATTATATAATCATTTTTATTTGATTTCAAGAAATAATTTTTTGTATTTGAAGTAATAAGATTAAATATATTATTTCTTATATTTTAACCAGTACTTTATTCAAACCAAGCGAATATAATTTTTGCAATTAAAGAAATAATTTCTTTAACTAAATAGAAAAATGAAGAAAATTTGTATTAAGAAGATTAATTTTGTATCATGAAAGATAAATTTACAACTAAAATGAAGATAAAATATTACCCGGTTTCTTAAAAAGATTCAAAGACTTTTCTAATACAGAACACTATTATTACTATAACATAAGTAGTAATTTACATCTTTTCACGCAATTTAATACAAGCATTTGTAATTAGAAATAGAAATTTGGTTAAAAGTGTCAGCCGGCATTAGGAATCTACTACGTATTATCCGTTTTTATATTCTTTTATTTTTCTGAAGCAAAGGATGAATCAAATTTTTTATCTCAATCGGCATATTAAAATTAAGCCGAAGAAACCGAAAACAAAGCGTTAAAATCAGTATAAATTTCTTGAAATCTTTGGAAAATGTTCAAAATAAATTTTGAAAAGTAGGTACACAATACAAAATCTGGACACGCGTGGGTTAAGCACCCCCGAGAACTGCCGTCGTTCGCTGAGATCAGAATCGTACAAATTGTAAACTACAACCTTCGGCGTAGAGTTGATTCTTGACTCGCATAGTGAAACTGTATAACGCAAGTGGTAAGTAATTTTTAATACCGTCGGCTCAACGCATGTGGATCACCAGCAGTTGACATGCAGAGCGCACAGCGCTAAAAAACTGTGCTTACGCATGTGCGAAATCGGAGCAGTCGGCTGTGTTGCGCGCAGCTTAGGAGTCGAATGCCGGGTAGCGGGAGAAGATGTAATTCGAGTTGTCTAAGTGTACGAGCCGCAAAGGATACGGAACCGAGCCACGGCGAGTCTGTATGAATAGAACCATAACGTTCTGTAACCAACGCGGCTCGTGCACTTAGACTACTTCAGTATGACAATGACTGAACGTTATCGTTAGATTTATACGGACACGCCGACGAACAGTTTCGTAACCGTCGCGGCTCATGCACTTGGACGACTCGAATTACATCTTCCCCACTACCCGACATTCGACACCTAAGCTGCGCGCACCACACACTACCGACTGCTCCGATGACGTACATGCGTCAACACAGTCCTTTATATTTTTAACGCTGTACGCTCTGCATGTCAACTGCTGTGCTGTGTATAAAATATTTCAAATCTCTTGAATACATAAGAAAAACTTACTTATTAAAGTTGTCTGAAAAGATTCGCTTCAAGTCCCTAGCAGTCTTTAAAATTCCTGGAAATCATTGGAGATTTATTAAATTTCTTTTAATCTTGTGAAATTTCTTGAAATACTATTTTGTTGATAGTTCGTCTTCTTTCGTAAAAAATTAAGGTTGTTCTAAAATTCGCCATTCTTTTACACGAAAATTAAAAAAATTGGTTAAAACTGCAACTGCCTTTAATATTAATATCTAATAATAATTATTCTGTGAAAAATAGAACTGTTTTTGGATAAAGTTTAATTTTGTTATTGTTGAAAATTTGACGATTTGGTAGATATTTCTCCTTTCTAGGTTGAAAGTTGAATAATTTGGTGACGCGCCTTAGACGCGCTCAAACTTTCGAGCAAAGCGAACCGCGCGCTGTTTTTTAATTTTATTTTTAAACTGCAAATTATCTTGTTTATCTACCCTACAGAGTGGACTTTTTTCTTTTAGCACTTTTGTACTAAAATGAACCAATAAGGCGACAGCTTATCCAGCTTTAAAGAAATTATTTTTTTGTTATGTGTTGTCCCAACATTTACAAGCCTAATCTTAATGTATTTTCAGGCAGATTGCATCATTTTCAGATGCATCAGTAGCATGAATTCCAGTGACCCATGATGATCATTTTTTGGAAAAATCGAAAATTGCTTTAAATATAATTAGATGGACCTGAAACATAATGGAGATCAAGAATTGGTAATGGATAAACTCGAGCGAAAAGTGATCAATATGGTGTCAAGGTTTTAATTTAATCTTAGGAGATTTTTGTAAAATTTTAAACTCATCTTAATGCGCCAGTAATGAAGCCTGCATATAAAATTAAAAAACAGTGTACTCCTGTTAGTGATGACTCTTTTATTTCACGCTAAGTAGTTTGATTATAATAAAAATTTAACACCCAAACGGCTGCGCCCGTCTGGAAAAACTGTATTAGCAAAGCAGTGTCTGTACTAGTATCCACCTACAAAAGTTAATTTTTTTTGTAGTACACAAGGAAAATCACAGTAAAACCCGTGCATAGTACAGCGGATAATTTATCTAATTAGATTATTGATTATATTTAAATATTCCAAGTCGTCATATATATTGTCCTTTGGTTCTCTTGTCACTTTTTCGTCCACTCCGATAATTTTGCTTGGATCTAAAAATGAAGCAATTTTAACATTAAGTAATATTTATTTGTTGTATAAAATACAAAATGCAAAACCCCGAGTAGAAAGAGCCCCACTTGACCCTAATAAAAGTGAGGCACTAGTCTGGAGCTAGTCGGGGAAAATTTTTAGGCATTTTTAGTCGGGGACTGGTCGCTTGCTAGTTGGCTTCTTTTTGGTGAACATTTAAAATCGGGCTAGCCGGGCTCTGGTCGGGCTTTCCTTCTTTTAAAGTTTCTAACACGGTGTTATATATAAGTTAATCTCTAAAAAAGTGCAATTATTCATTAGTTTTTAAGTAATAAAAAACATTTAACAAAAGGTTCAGTTGACGAAAATAATATTGAAATAGTAGAGGAACAATTAAGTATTTGTGAAAATAATTTCTTTCCTACGGTTATTGAAATACAGATAGGTTAATTGGATTTCACCAGAATGCAAGTACAATAATCATCGCTGGAGAATGTATACTTTTAAAACTTTTTGTATAAAATACTTGAAAAGGAAGTTAAAATTCTGGTCGGAACAATCCGAACTCTTAATTCATTCCACGCAAGAAGTTTCAACATTTTAAATTAGACATAATTCTCCTCTAGGGCCATAGTTCTATATTTTTAAAAAAAATTTAGAAATTTGGAAACCACTAAAAATACCAAATTCTTGTTTTTTGAGTAAAATATAAAATTTGAATTTTGAGGTCAAGATATGGATCGTACACTTGTTCGCTAAAATTTCAAGTAAATTTAACAAAACCAAGTATGAAATTGATTCTTAAAATATGTAGAAGTTATTCTATTTAAACGAGGAAAATGAAATGCTGTATTAAAACTATAATAATTTTGGTTCTTACAAAAAGTGTCTTTTTAAAAATATTTTTTCGCCAAATGTGCTTTGAATCGTATTTTGCATAAAATAAAAATAATTTGACTATGTGACTGTAGTTTTCATTTATTTAATTTTTAATAGAGATTTAAAAAACTAATACACTGTCCCGGAGAAAATAGTCCTACCTTTAAGAATTTCAAAAACAATGTATATACATTATATATTATACGTCCTCAGAATTAATCTAGTGAAGTAGAATATAGTTGATACAGCCTGCTTTTGGAAATCTTAAAGTTAAGACTATTCTTTTTTGGGACAGCCGTATTATTTTACGGACCCTACCAGTACCCGACTAGACCCTCATTGGGATAAGTCGGGTCGACTGGCCAGCCCCCGACTAATTCACTGTGATAGAACTGGTCGGGGACACTAATCAGCAGTCCCGACTAGCCCCCGACTAGCCCACGACTAGCGCCCGACTAGCTCCCGACTAGCTCCCGACTAGCTCCCGACTTAAAGTGGGGCCAACTGGTCAGATACACGACCAGCCCCACATTTACGTTTCTACACGTGAAACAAGTGATGTGTACTACAACTAATTAATTGGTACCAATAGCAAAAACAGTTTCATCAGACAATAATTAATAAAATTAATTCAGCTGAAAAAAGAGAGGGTAAATAGAATATTTCTGCACTAGCAAGAAATACGTTCACGTCCCAAGAGTCTTGAAATTGAATTATTTCAGATTAAAATGTCGAAAATAGGATAATTATAACTTGTTCAAAATTCAATAATTTCAAATGAGAATCTTGAAAACGGGATTATTTAAAATTCAAAAAAGTTTAAATTTTATTTCTTCTAATCAAAAGTGTGTAAAGTGGAATATTTTTAAATTAAAAACTTTTAATTTAAATAACTTTAAATTAAGATAAATATAAAATTGTTTATTATGCTTTTTCAATTTTAATCATTTAATTTTTTTTTGAAAAATTAACACTTAGCAGAAGGAAGTATCAAAAATTTCAGCATCCAAAATTAAAATTCGGAAATATAAAATTATAATGCAATTTTAAATGATTTGTTGTTTCCCTGGTCAATATTTAAAAAAAGTTGTAGAATGTCAAGATATTAGATTGAAAATTTATAATTTTGAAGAAAAATACATGAAAGATTGCCATATACGATTTCAATGTATGTAATTGCATCAATTTCTGCATTTTATTTCGGAATTGTTTTCTTGAATATTGAGTTTAAAATACTCAATATTTTCAAACATTTCTTTACTATTGTAATTTGAATTTACGATTTAAAAGAATTTGAAAATCCATTCAATTTTTTTAGTTTAAAATTGAATCCAAAAAATGTAGGATACTTGCATTATGAATTATTAAATTAAAAACTGAGTAACAAGGCTGAAATATTTTCAATAATTTAATTTTTTAAATTAAAGATTTGAAACACCTGAAAATTAATACATAAATTTAAACTCAAAGATTTTCTAAATAACATTTTTTTAAGCAAAAAAAGTTTCGTTTGGAGGTTTACAGAATTCAACTTTTATAGAATTGGGCATGCAAAAATTTAATTTTAAATGGAAATATCATAGAAATCTTAAAGATGATGAATAAATTAGTGATGAGTGTCATGTCCTCATAGATCAGAAAGATTTTTTTACTAAAATTTAGATTTCTGTGAAAAATCACTTCCGTCTTCACTGTTAAAAATTGCTGAATTTTAACTATTGTAAATTTAAAATTGTTAAACATCTAACACTTTCTTCATAAACTTGTTCCAAAATCGAAGGATTTTAAAATTAGGATCTTGAAACTAAGACGCTTAGAATATTTTATTTTCAAATTTTGCATTCCCATTTTCAAAATTATACTATTTTACTCTGAAGTTCAAAGATAGTAATGTACGTATTTAATTTAAGAAACAATGTATTAAAGTATAAAAAAAAAAATAAAGCAGTCGAATAGACTGCTCTGTTAGGTACTTCTTATTTATCAAAATGTGTATAAATATAATTTTTTCTTCAATATTATACCGAAATTCTATTAGTAATAATTTTTGGAATGCCTTTTCTACAGAAGAAATGACTTGCTTTGACTTAAGTATGTTTTTCTCAAACACATTTGTTTCCTAATAATATTCCTATTTTTTCTGGAAATGCTATCCAATTATATTTGAGTTAAGAAGTTTAAATTATGTTTTGAGAACAAAAAATTGTATTTTTAGTCCAAATTTTTTAACAGAACATTCACTTATGCAATAAATATTTACTTCGAAAGGTGAGGAAAAGCGAATAAAAATGCGATTTGTGTTTATAAACTTTCTAATAAATAATTAATGGGTCAATAAAAAAAATGAACTCAGCGAGAACCGAACACGTAACCTTTCGATTAGATTTCTAGAAAACAACGGAAAGCTTATATTACTGCTTTCGCAAATTATCACTAAGGCAATGAGCTTTCGTTAAAAAAAATTTGAATCAGACCATTGACTGAATTACCTGTTCTTGCTGGATTAGCATTAATTGAATAATCAGTGATTGAGTCACAAAAAAAAATAAAACTATTACTAAAATTATAATACGGAACTGATATAAACAATTGAACAAACTTACAGTGGCTTGACTCGTTACGTGTTTAAGCACAAGTAAGGTTTAGCAGTTTCATAATGCTTGTCCAGACTGTCTTGCTTGGCGCATGGTAGTGCCAATTTAAGGACATCCATTGTTGTCTCCTTGTAATATTTATTTTTTAAACAATTTTTCAAAAACTGTTTGTGCGTTGTATTATCATTATATTTGAACCCATCTACTTCGTTATTATAGAGACCACTGTAGGCTAAATCAAATTTTTGAAGAGCATCAGCAATTTTGTGCCACGATTTCTGTAAGTCAACGTTACACTCTTTCTTCAAATCATCAGGTGTCAATTTAAAATACTTTTTCAGATCCGTCTCTACTCCCTCTCTGTCGATCCAGTCGAAGTCTGGCGATTCTGATAAACCTTCAAAGTTTTTAAATTTATACTAATATATACACAAGAATACCAATATAAGAGCAGTTTCGGGGGTTGACTTGCAATGGCCTTGCTATTAAATCAGTCATGGGAAACGTAAACAGTTTATTGAAAACTGATGGATGAGGAACTGCATGGGCCAAAAGTTTCAAAATAAAATTTTAAATCATTAAAATGTTTTTTTGTATCAAGATGATGTAAAAAAAATGTTCATTCATTACTTTTAAAAAGTAATTTAAAGAGAATATTTATAAACATGAAAAAATGTTTCCCAAATTGTCGAAAAAGAATACAATTGATTTATAAATAATTCTATAAATAATTTGACTAATTTGAAAGGACTTTTGGGAGTTTTTGTATGTTTGAAGAGTTTCCAAATATTTTACCACATTGAAAGATTTACAAGCGTTTACAAAAGCTTTTTAAATTTTCTCCAATCATCAAACAGTCTTAGTATCATCTGAACGCCTGAAATTTTTTCTAAAATTTTGTAATACGTTCAAATCTTTAAATTTAAAAGTAAAAATGTTTTGCATTTTAATTTTAAATTATCCTAGTTTTTTGTGAATTTATTGTCTGTGTTTACAAATTTTAATGCTAAAATAAAAGCTAAACTACTATATAATACATTAATTCTCTTTAAATTCGGAATTTTAAATCAAAATGTATCTCTTTAAGGATGTACAATACGTACCAGCAACATCAAAAGTTGCCAATCATTAAAATTATTTACAAAATACAAATAAAATAAACCTATTATTTATTTCCGCAAATATTTACGGAAGATTCTAAGTGTACTTTAATCAACTAATTCAGATTAAAATTGTTTATTTAACAATGGTTATTTAGAGTTTTATACTTTCCTTCTCTTTAGGGGAAGGTTACAATAGTTATTTATTCCTAATGATCAAGGCCTCATTTTATTCTTTGAAGGATTATTTACCATTCTATTTGGATGGGGTTAATAAAAATTTAAGGTATAATTGTTCATAACAATAATAACTGTATGACTTCTCAATTATTTTTTTAAATAAAATCAGCCCAAATAGAAACTTCGAGAATTCTTCGAAGAATAAAATGGGGCCACGATCATTGGGATTAAATAAAAAATTTTACTTTTCCCTAACGAGAAAGAAAAAACTAAACCTTTAAATAACTACAATTGAATAAACAATTTTACCCTGAATTATTTTGGACTTAAGAGTGCTAGAAGCTTCCGTCAAGATTTCTGGAAACCAATAATGGATCTATTTTTTACTTTTTTATTTTATAAATTATTTCAAATATTGGAGAATTTTGACGTCAAATTTTTTTACATACAAACAATAGGTGATTTAATACAATAATTTGAATTTTCCTTAATGCCGTTTGGCTCTTTTCACATATATTTAAATACAAGAATCATTATCGGCCGAAGAAGATTTCCAATTTTTTAATAGTTTCAGCTTATAATAAAGTTTGTTGCAGAAACCTTATGCACTTTAGTTGTGCTTCACCTGAAATTGGTAACTTTTCTATTTGTAAATTTTTTTCGAAATAACATTTTTCATCGGAAATCGGATATTCAAAAACAAATACAAACATTAAGATTAGAAGAATTTTCACTTACTGAATCAATTCATTGTCATATTACGTTAGAAATTTTTTCTGAAATTTTTATTCATAATAAAAAATAATTCCGTTAAAAAAGGATATAAGGTAAATGCACCTATTTGCGTCCGTTTAAGGGTTACGACAGAATTTAAGAACAATAAACAAGTGTAATAAATTCCGATTCGCTAAAAAAACTGTAGCTGATCTATGAATATATATTATTTTATAGAAAAAATGTTGTATTTTTTTGGCAAATTGATAGAAATTGCACCGGGAAATCTGAAAATCAAGGAAAGATGTCATTGTATGCCGTTGCATCCACCTGATTCGCTTTTGGATGTATTTGCGTCCACCTTATTGCCCCTTTTTGCGTCGGGACGCAAACTGGTACGTGATGCGACAGCACCATTTTGCGTCCGGTTCGATCGCATTGGTTAGATCGCAAATAGGGACAGAATTTGTAGGACCCTATTTGCGTCCGCTCTTCAGAGGTTATGATCAGGTTTGG
>JAWWLR010000149.1:8394746-8407616 GCA_035041075.1 Acraspis erinacei | reverse complement strand
TTTCTACTTTCTTATCTGAAAAATCTTTCTTAGTATAAAATTAAACTTTTTTGTTAATATTTCGTCTTTGATTAGAATATTCATCATTTTTGGTACAAAATTAATTTTTTGGGTTGAAAATTCAAGTGTTTTGTAGAAAATTCGTCTTCTTAGCTCGAAAATTCAACAATTTGGTTGCAGTTTTTTCATCTTTGGTACAATTTTTATTTTTTTGGGTGAAAATTCAACAATTTGGCTTAATATTCGTCTTTTTTGTTTAAAAATTCAACAATTTGTAGATAAATCCAACAATTTGTATAGAAATTCAAGTATTTTGTTGAAAAAATCCACTATTTGGTTGAAAATGAACTTTTTTGTTCAAATCTAACATTTGTGGTTTAAAAATTGAGGAGTTTTGTACCAAATTCGTCTTTTTAGCTTGAAAATTCAACAATTTGGTTACAAGTTTTTCTACTTTCTTATCTGAAAAATCTTTCTTAGTATAAAATTAAACTTTTTTGTTAATATTTCGTCTTTGATTAGAAAATTCATCATTTTTGGTACAAGATTAATTTTTTGGGTTGAAAATTCAACAATTTCCCTTAAAATTCGTCTTTTTGATTTCAAAATTCAACAATTTGTTTGAAAATTCGACTATTTTGGTATGAAATTCAACAATTTGTTTTGAAACAATTTGTTGAGAAATTCGTCTTTTTAGCTTAAAAAATTAGCAATTTAGTTGCAATTTTTTCTAATTTCTTGTCTGAAAAATCTTTCTTAGTAGAAATTCTTCGTCTTTGGTTAGAAATTTCCTCATTTTTGGTAGAAGTTTAATATTTTTAGTTTGAAAATTCAACAATTTAGTTTAAAATTCGTCATTTTTTTATAAAAAAATCAACAATTTGTTAGAAAATTCGACTATTATGATAGAAAAAGCAATGATGTGTTTAAAAATTAATTTTTTGGTTCAAAATTCATCTGTTTTGTAGAAAATTCGTAATTTCAGCTGGAAAATTCAACAAACTGTTTGTAAATTCAACAATTTATGTAGAAATTCAAGTATTTTGTTGAAAAATCGACAATTTGGATGAAAATTAACTTTTTTGTTTAAATCTAACATTTATGGGTTAAAAATTCAGGAGTTTTGCACCAAATTCGTCTTTTTTAGCTTGAAAATTCAACAATTCGGTTACAATTTTTGCTACTTTATTTTCTGAAAAATCTTTCTTAGTATAAAATTAAACTTTTTGTTAATAGTTCACCTTTGGTTTAAAAATTAATCTTTTTTTTTATAGAAATTTAATATTTGTAGGTTGAAAATAAAACAATTTGCTTTATAACTGGACAATTCTGGTTAGAAAATTCAACAATTTGTATAGAAATTTAACTATTTTGTCGAAAAATTTCACTATTTGGTTGAAAATTAATTTTTTTGTTTCAATTTTACATTTTTGGGTTGAAAATTCAAGTTTTTTGTACAAAATTAGTCCTTTTTAGCTTGAAAATTCACCAATTTGGTTTCAATTTTTTCTAAATTTCTTGTCTGAAAAATATTTTTCAGTAGAAAATTAAGGGTTTTTGTTAATACTTCGTGTGATTAGAAAATTCATCATTTGGGTACTATTTGCTAACTATTTTGTTGAAAAATTTCACTATTTGGTTTAAAATTAATTTTTTTTATTAAATATTACATTTTTGGTTTGAAAATTCAAGTGTTTTGTACAAAATTTGTCTTTTTAGCTTGAAAATTTAACAATTTGGTTGAAATTTTTTTTCTACTTTCTTGTCTGCAAAAATTTCCACTTTGGTTAGAAAGTTCATCATTTTTTGTAGAAGTTTAATATTTTTGGTTTGAAAATTCAACAATTTGGTTCAAAATTTGTCTTTTTTCTTTAAAAATTCAACAATTTGTTGAAAAATTCGACTATTATGATAGAAAAATCAATGATTTGTTTAAAAATTCATTTATTGTTTCAAAATTCATCGGTTTTGTAGAAAATTCGTAATTTCAGCTTGAAAATTCAACAATTTAGTTATCATTTTTCTCTTCCTTACATAAAAAAAGTTTTATTAGCAGAAAATTAAACTTTCTTGTTGATATTTCATCCTTTGTTTGAAAATTTATCTTTTTTGGTAAAAAATTTAACTTTTTTTGTTGAAAATTTAACAATTTGGTTTTCATTTTTTCTACTTTCTTGTCTGAAAAATAATTCTTAGTAGAAAATCTTCGACTTTGGTTAGAAATTTCATCATTTTTGGTAGAAGTTTAATATTTTGAGTTTGAAAATTCAACAATTTGGTTTAGAATTCGTCTTTTTTCTTAAAAAATTCAACAATTTGTTAGAAAATTCGACTACTATGATAGAAAAATCAATGATTTGTTTAAAAAATCATTTTTTTATTCAAAATTCACCTGTTTTGTAGAGAGTTCGTAATTTCAGCTTGAAAATTCCACAATTTAGTTATCATTTTTCTCTTTCTTATCTAAAAAAGAGTTTTTCTTAGCAGAAGATTAAACTTTCTTGTTGATATTTCATCCTTTGTTTGAAAATTGATCTTTTTTGGTAAAAAATTAAACTTTTCTTTGTTGAAAATTTAACAATTTGGTTGAAACTTATTCTGTTTTGGTTCAGGATTCTACTATTTTGTTGAAAATTCATCTTTTGTGATTGAATTCAACTTTCTTTTGATTTAAAATTAAAATATTTTTTCTTTGAAATATCAACCATCCTTTTTTTTTAATTAATTTTTGTTGCTAAAGATTCATCTTTTTGATTAAAATTTTAACTACTGTATTTATAGTTAAAAATTGATTTTTTCAATTGAAAATATAAGGGTTCGGTTTAAAAATCATAGATTTTCTTGAAAATTCGTCCTTTTTGTTAAAAAGTCAATATTCATGGTTGGACCAAAAAATCGTTCTTAATGGAAAAGTCGTATTTTTTGTTAGAATTCAACTGTTTTTTTTTTTTTTAATTAACTTGGTTAAAAGTTAAGACTCTTTTTTACTTATTCACGTTTTCTAAATTTAACATATCAGTTGTTTCCTCAAATGAAAAATAAAACAGTAATTTAATTTTACATATTATTATAAATATTTTTACGGGCTTAAATAGTTTCAAAGGTTTGAGTAGACACCCTCGAATGTTACAATATTGAGAGTATTTAAAATTGCGTTTCAATTTTGCTATTTTACATATTCTAAGAGTTCACAGCTTAATTTTCTTGTACAGTAATGTCGATATTAAGATGAGAAATTTTCAATTTCGATTAAGTAGAATTTAAGACGTTCCATGGCTTAAAACGTGGTTTACATGTACAGGAAATTTTCTTTATGACTGCGTATCGCAGTTATTCGAAAGAAAAAGTAAATGCCTTGAAGAAGTCCTTATTTTTTGAAAGAATAAAGTCTGTTTGATAGAATCCACTAGTGTTCGATTCTTTCCTTTTGTGGAATTTGCGACCTTGCGAGTTTTACTTCCGTGAGATATGAGATTCGCTTGGGGGATTTAACTTTTAAACTTTCCAAAAATGGATCAATGAGATGATAATTAACTGCCTCGGGGCAAGTGAAAAATTCTGCGACTTAAGTGGGGGTCTAAGGCCGAAGCAGACAAATGATTATCAGACTTAATCAGAATGGGTGAAAAATACGTTCACTGCCTGGATGTGGTTGTTGTGGTTTAAATCGAATCCGCGCGACCTCGTTATCAGTAGTCTTGCTTTAATAAGTGTTTTTTTCTTCTTAATTTCCCTTTGGTTCTTTTAATACTTGTCATTCTTTCATGGACAGCTGGACAGGCAACTTTACTGCACTTGTAAGTAAACTGAAATTCTTTTTTGTTCACTCGGGGTGGCCGCTGGACCGGGAAACAAAAAATTGTTGTTAATTTATTTTTTGATCGGAAATTTTAGACATTTTTAGAAAAAAATCGATATAATTACTTGAAATATCATCAATTGATATAATGCCATTAAAAATATGTTTGGTTTCAATTTTTTTTTTAATATTGAGTTCGATTTTTAGGTTTTTAAATTATAAAATCAACTTATTTTAGAATGCGTAAATTCTACAAGCTTTTGTTTTAGACATTTTTCAATTAAAAGAATTTTAAAATAGAGTTTTCTAAAAGAATTAAAAAATTAATAGCGTGTGAAATTAAATTTGATCAAATTTTATATAAATTAGTTCTTTTTAATTTTGAACTGCAGTTTAAATATTAAAAATGGAATAATAATTAATTTTACAGGAGGATTTGGAGTCAATTCAAAATGAAGCAATTTACCAAATTTAACATTAAAAATTAAACTGTTGGAATTCGGAAGCCTTAGTTATTGAACATAAACTATTTTTAATTTAAAAATAATTTAAAATTAATAGATTCATAATTACTTTTATGAAATTAAAAATCCAATTCAAGTATTGTTTCTGTCTAAAATATTACATTTTTAATCCATTCAATTAAAAAAACGATATCAAGCGACAAAACAATTCTTTAATATTTCGAAACTTATGATTGTTTATGAAAATCAAGAACTATAAATAAAATATTCAAAAAAGAATAATTTTAAATTGAATTGTTTGAAATTGAAAGCCATGAATCGTTAAAATTTAACAGAGCTAATTTTAATTTTCAAAAGTTACCATTTTAATTATTTTATTTTTAACATTTTAAATTTTTTGTGAAATTTTGTAATGTTTATCTATAAATAACAATTGAGCCATTTTGTTTAATTCTAGAATGTTTAAGAAATTTAATATTTAATAAATATTTAATTTAGAACTTAAAAATATTTCAATTATTTTAAAACGAAATTTAGATTTTTGATGATTTTGAAATCAAATTTTTGAACATATTCAAAGATTTCGAAAGTTCTTGGAGTTAATAGACAAATTTTTTAACATTTTTGGGAGAAATTTCAATGAGTTTTTATTTTGAAGAATTAATTTTAGCAAAATATTTAAAAAGATTTCAAAACAAGTTTTACTGCATAAATAAAAATTTAATCATTATTATTTTGGTTCAAATTTAAGTAGGTTTAGGAGATATATTAAGGTTTTGAAACTATTCAAACTTAATTTAAAACTTGAAAAGATTTCAAAACATTTAAAATGAAAAATAGATTTTTAAAGATTTCGAAATAAAAATAAAAAGTTTTAAGTTTTTATGGGGGATTTCGAAAGGATTTAAGATAATAAACAAGTTTTTTAACTTTCTTGGAAAAAATTTTTTTTATTTTTTATTTTTTTAAATTAATTTTAACAAAAGATTTACAAACATAAACAAATTTTTATAAATAGGAATGAACAATTATTAATAAAGAGAAAATGGGATTAAGTTTAAAAGATAGAAGTTTTAAAACGATTAAAAATAATAAAAAATTTGAAAAGATTTCAAACCATTTTTGACAAAATGTAGATTCTGGAAGATTGCAAACTAAAAACGTAGTATTACTTTAAACATTTGGAAAGATTTTTTAATAACAAAGAATTTTTTGTGAAGCTTTCTAGGAAAATTAAAATAATTTTTTTATTTTAAAAACCTAACTTAAAAAGAATATTACAAAAAAGAATACTTTAAAAAGTGTAAAAAATATCTATTTTTTATTTTTGCAGGATTTATTAAAAGTTTTAGGAAAAAATCAAATCATTTTAAAAGATATTTAGAAGTTCCGAAAAGATTTCGAAAATAATTTTTGAAAAGATTTTTAAAAATGTAGCTTTTTGAAAAATTTTTGGCATTTTGAAAGTTTTTAAATAATTTAACTTCTAATTTAAAAAGTGTTGAGCTTAAAAAAATTTGTAATCTTTCAATTTTTTATTTTTAACCCATTAAAATAAAAAATGTATTCAAGAAAAAGAAGAATTTTTTAATATCCAATTCTATTTGACTGTTTATTTAATATCAACAATTATAAATCAAATATTCAGAACTAAATTTTTTGAAATAGAAACCCTTAAATCGTTATAATTTAAGAGAACTAAATTTAAACTTTGAACATGACAATTTTAATTGTTCTGTTTTTAAAATTTTCAATTTGTAAGTTAAATTGTTGCATTTTGATGTATAGATAAAAATTGAAAAATTATTAATTTTTAAAAATCGAGTAAGTTTAAGAGATATTTAGAACTTTTGAAAAGATTCAAACTCGATTTAAAACTAGAAAAGATTTCAAAAAATGTTTAACAAAATGTAGATTTTTTTAAATTTCGAAATAAAATTTTGAACCTTTTTAAGGATTTCGAAAGGTTTTAGGATAACAAAAAAATTATAAGAGTCCTTAGAAAATTTTGAATGAATTTTTATTTTTTTAAATTAGTTTTGAAAGAATATTTAAAAACAAATTTATATTAATAAAGAACAATTGAATAATTATTATGTAGAGTTTTGAAGATTTTGAACAAAAATTTATAAGCTTCTTAAATATTTTGAAAACGATTTCAAAAGGCTTCCAAAATTTTCAAAAAAGACTGCTAAATTTTAAAGCAATTTTTTTAATTTTGCAGGATTAAAAAGGAAATTAAGGGAAAATTCGAAGCGTGTTGAAGATATTAAGAAATGTTGAAAAAATAATTTAAAAATTTTCAAATATTTCAAAAGTTGAAAACAAAATGTAGATTTTTGAAGCTTTTAAAGTCAAAATTTGAAGTTTCTGAAGGACTTTAAAAGGTAAAATTATTACAATACAATACAATTATTAATTTGTAACGACTTAAAATAAAAATAATTGAATTTATAATTTAAAAAGTGTTCAGTTTAGATTAAGATTTTTGAAGATTTTGAACAAGAAAATTAGAAACTTTTCAAGTATTTTAAAGTGCTTCGAAAAAATTAAAAAATTTATTAAGATTCCTACCAAAAATTGAAAAAAAATTTTTATTTTGAAAAAATAATTTCAAGGGAATATTTAAAAAGATTTCAAAAGATTGTCAAAATTGTTAAAAAATAATCTGCCAGATTTTTAAGCAATTGCTTTTAATTTTGCAAGTTAAAAAAAAATTAGAAGCAATTTGAATTGTTTTAAAGACATTAAGAAGATTTACAAAATTCTAAAATAATTAAAAATTCGTAAAGATTTAAAAAAAAATTTAATTCGATATTTGAAGGTTTTGAAATAAAATTTTAAAGCTTCCACAATAATAAAACAATTTTCTTAATATTCCTGGACAAATTTTGAATTATAATTATTTTGAAAAATTATTTTGAGTAAGTAATTCAAAATAAAAATAAATTGGTAACGAATTAAAATCAAAATAATTTAGAAGAGAAATATTTCATCGTTTAATTTTTTATATCTCTAACTTACAATTGTGTAAATGATATAATTTTCAAATTTTACAAATTTCTTGATTGATTCTTCAATTTAGAGGACTGAAAATAAAAGCGTTGATTTATACATTTTTAAAAATCTTTTAACAATAAATTAAAAACAATCAATTTAAATTGAATTTAATCAACTTATAAAAGTTTGAGATTTGAATTTTGCGGTTTAACGGCATTTAATTTAAAATTGTTCTGTTGAAAAGTGTTTAAATCTTCCATTTTGTATTTTTAAGTTATTGAGCGTTTGAATTAAAACTTATGTAAGCTTTTTTAATTTTAGTAAATAATTAAATTTAAAGAAATCTTCTAACTTCGATGATATGAAAATTTTTAATGAATCGTAAAAAAACTGAAAAATGCCCGGGAATTTGTGCTCTGGATTAAAACGGCCAGCTTCTCAATGAAACTGAATTTTGAAATAAATTTAATTTTACATTATTTTTATATTCTTTTATATTATTTATTATTATTTATATATTTTATATTATATTATTATATATTCTAATTAAATCTTAAATAAATTCTGTTTAATATTTTTACACATTTCGATATTATTCTAATTTTTTAAAAAACTGAAAATACTCTTTAATTTCTAATGATTCTTCAATATTAATATAATATAGATCTTCAAGCATTATTTTGTGGTTTAATAAAATTGGAAATTGTTTAAAATTCTAATAATTAATCTCTTGAAATAATTGCAGAGAAAGTTTCAATGAATTAAAATTTTAGAATTAATTCTTTAAAATCATCTCTTTCCTTCATGCTTATCTTATCAAATTTAAGTGAAATTATCATTATAAGAATTCTTATCATCCAAATTCCCTCTAATGAAGTGTAAAGTAAGTATTATTAATGATAGGTAAAACACATAAAGATAAGGAAGTCGAGTGCGAATACATAAAAATCGAATCGAAATTCTCATTAGTTACATTGAACTTAGAGGTAATTTTTCTCATTTTCTTGTTATTTATAATACTGCCTTTTCCAGTTTAGAAATTTAAAATATATATTTTAATTGATCCTTAATGTAGGTCATTGACTCTGATATCGGTGGTACGATAAAAGTTATTACTCGTTTTCAGTGATACTATTTTGTGGGGGTTTACGGTGAAATTTATTTTCAGGATATTTAAATAAATTTTAAAATGCGGATTGCTGTAATTGGTGCTGGGTCAGCAGGACTCGCTGCCCTCAGACATTGCAGTGAATTAAAAAATCAGGATGGATCTCCCATGACAGTTGTTTGTTATGAAAAAGCAGATCAAGTCGGAGGAACTTGGGTTTATGTCCCAGATGTTGGAGTGGATCGTTTTGGTTTGCCAATCCACTCCAGCATGTATCAAAATCTCAGGTATTGTTAAATAAAATAAGAATTATTATTCTACTAACAATATTTATATTTTAAAAGATTTTAAAATATAAATCAGATTTTTATTTTTTAACATTAAAAGTATAAACAATTTTAAAAAATTGCAAGCAATAATCAATTATTAATAATTTCGAATTGAAAATTGAAATTTTAGAAAAATATATCGAGACTGTATGTTTTTTAATTACAATTTCGAAAATAGGACAATTCCAAGCCAATACAAATTCAATATTTTCAGATTAGATTTTTGAAAATTGGATCATTCAGAATAAGGAAATATTTTTATTTAAAGCGATAAAAATTTTACATTTTGAAGTTCAAAACTGAATTAAACTTTTCAAAGTCAAAGATTCTAAAATTGTAAATTGTTATTGCCTAAAAAATTCAAAATTTTTCAAAAAGTTCAAAATTTTAAAAAGTGAATTTTAAACAAAACAATTTTTAACTTTTTTATTTTAGATGATTCATGTTTTTAAATCTTCTACAAAAAATTATTATGTCTAATATTTGAGTTTTTTTGTAAGCTCAGTTTCAAATCTTCAATATTATGGAACGATGGAACATTAAAAGAAATCGATTTTTAATGCCTGGTTCTAAATTCTTCTAATTTTTAAGGCTTGAATTTGAGAAATCGAGACAAACTTTTTTTTATTTCAAATCTTTTAATTTTTAACACTTTTTTTAGAATTATTATTCATTCTTGACATTATCTGATCAAATATTTTTAAATTTCCAATGATTGTTTTTAAATCTTCGACTGAAAATCGGGCAATTTTAAGGTATTACATTGAAAATTAAAAATTAAAAAAAAAAGAATATAAAACAAGATTGCTGTATATAATTTCAATGTTTGAAATTGAAAAATTAAGGCTTTCTATCAGAATTTTTTAAGATTAAATTTGAAAAGTTCAATATTTTGAAAGATTTTTAGCAAAAAAAATTTTCAGTTTGCAATGCCTAGCTCTAAAATATTCTCATTTTTAAGGCTTGAAGTCAAGAAATTGTGAAAAACTTTTTAATTTTAATTCGTTTATTTTTTAACGCTATTTAGAATTATTATTCATTTTTTAAATTTTCTGATCAAATATTTTTCAATTTTAAATGTTTTTTTTTAAGGTTCGACTATAATCGGGAAGGAATTGAAATTATATGATTTCTAATTTTAAGCATACAAAATTGAGCAATTTTTTTGAATAGAAGAATCTCGACATTGAATTTTGTTCAGATTAAAATTTTTTAAATGGGACAATTTCAAACCAATAAAAACTTAATATTTTCAGATTAGATTTTTGAAAATTTGATCATTTAAAATGAAAACGATTTAAAATTTTATTGTACCCAATTAAACGCGTTCGAAATTACAAACTTTGGGATTTAAATAATTTTCAACTCGAAGCGATTAAAATTTGACAATTTGAAATTGAAAACTAAATTGGGTGATTCAAAATTTTTGTAATTTAAATTTTAGAATTTGTGATTTAGAAGTATTTAGAAGTTAATGTTTAATGTTTTAACATAAAAAATTATAATGGAACCTTAAAGTTGATTAGACTAATTATCGTAAGTTAATAAAATGAACTCACCGTGGCCGTTCAAAACGAAAAATTTCAATTATATACATTTAATATTGAAGTGTTTTAAATAAGCTTAAATTGTTTAAACATGAATAATTTTTAAATTGATTATTCTATGTTTCAAAATTCAACCATTTCAATTATAATTACAAAATTAAAACTTAATTTAAAATTTTTTAACTTCATTAAAAATAAATAAATATTTGAACAACACAATTTCGAACTTTTAAAATTCGAATTGTTTAATTTATAATAATTAATTTAGAATAATTATTTATTACAATTCTTGAAATTTTCCAATCAAATACTTTTTAATTTTAATTTATTGATTTTTTTAAATCTTCTATTAAAAATCGATAAGTTTTAAGATATTATTCGCAATATTTTTTAATTTGAGTTTTAAATGTTTAATATTTTGGAACATTAAGAAAATAATTTAATGTTCAATGCTTAGAACAAAAATCTTCTCCTTTTTAAGACCTGCATTTGAGAAAAACTTTAATTTAAAATTGTTTAATTTTTAATATTTCCTTTAGAATTCTTATTCATTCTTACTTGTTTCTCATCAAATATTTCAATTTTTAATGATGTTTTTAAATCTTCAACTAAAACTCGGACCGTTATAAGATAGATTGAAAATTAAAAAATTAAAAAAAACATTGCTTTGTATTATTTCAATGTTGGAAATTGAAGTTTTCAGCCTTATAATTCGAAACTATTTTAAGTAGAGTTTAAATTGCTCAATAAATTGAAACATTTTCAAATAAAGGCTTGCATTTGATAAATTATTGTGTTATTAAAAAAAATTATTCTGGAATCATTTAATCCAAAATTGTTAAATTACAAATCCTTCAAACTAAAAATTGTGCAACTATCTGGTCTTTCAATTTAATATTCTACTATTTCGAAAAATTTACAAAACCAGATAATTTTATACATTTAAAATAGATATCAAACAATTTAGAATATTTAAATCTAAAATTATTAAATTTAAAATTCACTATCAAGACATTAAATATAAAATTTTTCAATTTTGATAGATTTTATAGTAAAATTTTCCTGTCATTTTCAATATTTAAATTTAAAAATACAACATTAACAACATTGTAAAATTGAAAACCCCTAAAAATTAAGAAATTTCAAATAAAATATTTTCGAATTTAAGTTTTTGATGCAAGGAACTTTAATTTCAAGGCCTGAAAAATTAAAATGTTATAAAATTGCGCATTCAAAACTATAATTTCAAATTAAAAATATAGAAATTTAAAAGATATTAAATATATTGTTAATAAATAAATTTTCATATAGAATCAAATGACATTCAACTATCACTGTTATTTTCATGGTTTAAAATTGAAGAATTTTAAATATTTTAAAACCCTAAAATTTAATTATTCTAAAAACTTAAAAAAAATGCCATGCTTTCTAATTCGAAATTTTCAAAATTTGTGGTGGATTATTATCAAATTCTCCAAAAAATGTTGTCTAAAATTAATCAAATTTCGTAGGACAAATCTACCCAAGGAGGTAATGGGTTACCCAGACTATCCGCATCCTGATAATCAAAAGAGTTACTTAACACGATCTGAAATCCTCGAATTTCTCAATTCTTATTGCGATCATTTTCAACTACGAAAATTTATTTCTGTAAGTTGCAACATATTATTTTATGTGCTTAAAAAGTGTTTCTTTGAATGTAAACTAATTTTTGGCATTTCTTTAAAATTGCTAATTTAGAGGCGATTTGTTACGGTAGGGGGTCCTTTTATCATGTACGTAATTTTTGCATATTCGCAAAAACTTTATCCTGAAGATTATCTTTTTAGTTATAAATTTTATTATTTGGTTGAAAATTTAAGACCTTTCTTAAAAACACATACTTTTCCGTTCCAAACTCAACTGTTTTGTAAAAAAATCGTCTTTTTAAATTAAAAGTGCAGCTCTTTACATATAACATACACCTTTTGTTTAAAATTCATATTTTGTTGCTGATAAGTCAAGTGAAATCTTTTTCGGATCAGAACTATTTTTTCTGTAAATTTGTCTTTTTGATTTAAAAGTTCATATTTTTCAGTATAAATATTGCATCTTTCTTGGAAAAGATGCAACTTTTTTGTTGAAAATTAAACTAATTCATAGAAGATTTACTTTTTGTTTAAAATTCCTATTTTTATTTTGAAAAGTCAGTTGAAATCTTATTGGATGAAAATTCAACTCTCTTTTTAAAAGTGTGTCCTTTTAATTTTAAAATTCAATTGTTTCAGTGAAATATTAATTTTTCTTGTACAAAAATACAACTTTTTTGTTTAAAATTAAAAACTTATTCAAATGTCATACTCTTTGTTTAAAAATTCGACTATTTAGCAGAAAATTCATATATTGTTTACAATTATTATTTTGCTGTTGGAAAGTGAACTGGATTCTTCTTTGGATAAAAATTTTAATATTTTTTAGGTTTTTTTAAAATCTCCTGTTTTTGAAGAAATTTAATCTTTCTGGAATAAAAATGCAACTATTTGGTTAAAAATTCAACAATTTTGTTGAAATCATACTTTTTCATCGAAAACTCTGCTGCTTTGTTGAAAATTGAACTATTTCATGGAAAATTTATTTTTTGTTT
>JAWWLR010000149.1:8347306-8367265 GCA_035041075.1 Acraspis erinacei | reverse complement strand
ACTACTTTTTCAGATTGAAAAATCTAGTATTTTCTGGAGAATTCGTCCATTTGTCTTAAAAATTAAAAAATTATTTTCTCTCTTCATTGAAAAAATTTTCTTCTTTGAAAATTCAACTCTAGTTGAAAATCTGTCTTTTTTTGTTTGCATTCAACGGTTTTTGATGGTTAAAATTTGTTTTCTGTGATGACTAAAAAATCTTTCGTGTTTGAAATTTCAACCGTATTTGTTGAAAATTCTTCTTTTTTGGTTGAACTCAAATATTTTTGATTTAGAGTTAAAATATTTTTTGTTAATAATATCAAATATGACAATTTATCCTCTTCAGTTCAAAAATCAAGTTTTTGGTTGAATGTACTTATTTTTTGGTTCGGTTAATCTTTTTTATTTGAAAATTCAACTGTTTGGTTGAAAATTAACTTTATTCAGTTTAAAAGACTTCTTTTTGGATTGAAAAATGAACTGTTTGTATAAAAAAATCTATTATTTGGTTGAAAATTCATATTTTTAAGCTTTATTATTTTAGTTGAAAATTAAATTTGTTAATTAAAGATTTAACTATTCCAGTGTTGTTCGATAAAAATTTAACCATTTGATTGAAATTTGAACGTATTTATAATAAAAACAAATTTTATTCGCTGAGATTTGAAGCATTTTGTTGAAAAATGGTTTTTTTGTTGTTGAAAATTCATTTTTTATCTGAAAATTTAACTATTCCATTTTTGGTTGAACAGAGATTATTTTTAGTTATTTTGTTAACTATTCCATTTTTTGTTGAAAATTGATCGCTTTTATTATTTTGTTGTTGACAATTCAGCATTTTGTCTTGGAAATTAAAAAATTTGGTTGAAATTTTTTTCTATCTTGACTAAAATATTTTTCTTGTTTGAAAATTTAACTATTTTATTGAAAATTAGTATTTTTTTGGTTTAATTTAATTATTATTAATTATTTTATTTTAAAATTCATCTTTTTGGGTTGAATTCAACTACTTTTAATTTAAAATCATTTTTTTTTTTAATCCAAATATTGCTTTTTTGGTTGAGAATTTATCTTTTTTATCGAAAACTATACTCGGTTAAAAATGAGATCCTTTGTTAACATTTTGTTTTAGATTAATAATTTTAGTTGAAAATTTAACTTTTTTGTTGATTTGTCTTATAGATAATTTTTTCTAACTAAAAATTTAACTGTTCCATGTTTGGTTAAAAAATTAATCCTTTTTTCCTTTCGAAAATTGAACTATGTGGTTGAAAATTAACCCTGTTTAGTTCGGAATTCAAATATTTATTTGTAAATACTTCTTTATGGGTTGAAAAATTAACTGTTTGTTAAAATCGAAATTTGAAATTATTTAACAAAAATTGTTAATGGAACTTTGAACCATTAAGTTGAAAAATCGTTTTTTTTTGTTATTAAAAATTAATGTTTTATCTGAAAAAAGGGTTTTTATTTTTTTTAGTTAAAAATTCAGCTCTTTAGCTTGGAAATTCAACTGATTCCTAGAGAATTCACCTTTTTAGCTTAAAAATGCAAAAATTTGGTTGAATTTTTTTTCTGTCTGGATTAAAAAATCGTTCTTGTTTGAAAATTTAACTGTTTTATTTTAAATTCTTCTTTTTTGATTGAATTCGGCTATTTTTAATTTAAAATACATTTTTTTTTGTTAAAATATCAACTTTTGCTTGTTTAGTCACTGGTTGAAAGTCCAACTTTTTTTTTAATTAAAAAAAATGCTTTTTTTACTGAAAAGTCTACTATTTCACGTTATTTAGTTAAAAATTCAATTATTTGTTTGAAAATACTTTTTTATGTTCTGAAAAATCAATTATTTGCTTAAAAATGCTACTATTTCGTTGAAAATTTTATTATTTTGTTGAAAATTCTACTGTTTTATTATACATGCATTGTTTCGGATAAAAAATTCAACTTTTTGTTTAAAGTTTAATCTATTTTCACTTGAAAGTCATGTTTTTAGGTTAAAAATGCAACTATTTGGTTGAAAATTCGTTTCTTTTGCTTTTTTTTTAATTTGCCTTTCGTGTTTGAAAATTCTACTTTCTTGTAAAAAATCCGTCTTTTTCGCTTAAAGATTAGATTGTTTGGCTGTAAATGCAACTGTTTGGACTCAAATTAATTTTTTTGTTCTTTAGAATTCAACTTTCTGTTTGAAAATTATCTTTCTTGGTTAAAAATGAACTGTTTTGTTGAGAAAAAATTTTTTTTTGTTGAATTCGACTATTTTTAATTAAAAATAAAATCCCTTTTGGTTTGAAATATCAGCTTTTGCTTTTTTGGTTAAGAATTTGGATGAAAATTCATTTCTTTGCTTGAAAGTTCAACTCTGTTGTTAAATTAACAAAATCGTTTCTTTTTCTGAAAATTCCAATATTTCATGTTTGGTTGAAAATTAATATTTTTTATTTGAAAATACCACTATTTGGTGGAAAATTGACATATTTTAGTTGAAAATTTAATTATTTGTTTAAAAATAATTCTTTGTGGGTTAACAAATCAACTATTTGTTTAAAAATTCGACTATTTTGTTGAAAATTTAATTATTTTGTTGAAAATTCCACTGTTTTGTAAAAAAGAAATATTTTGGTTAAAAATTTAACTGTTTTGTTAAAGATTCATCATTTTTTCTTTTGCTTGAAGGTTCAATTAATTGTTAATAAATTAATTTGTTTGGTTAATAATTAATTTCTTATTTTCTATTAATCTATTTAGTTGAAAATTCATCTTTTTTGTGGAAAATTTACCTTTCGAATTTGAAAATTCAACTGTCTTGCAAAAAATCCCTCTTTTTGCTTAAAGATTCAATTGTTTGGCTACAAAAGCAACTGTTTGGACTCAAATTAATTTTGTTCGTCTTTAGAATTCAAACTATCGGGTTAAAAAATATCTTTCTTGGTTAAAAATTAAATTTAAAATAGTCTTTTTTTTTGTTTGAAAATTTAACTGTTTTTTTAAACATTCATCACTTTGGATAAAAAATTCAACTTCTTGGTTAAAGTTAAATTATTATTTTTTTTTAAAGTCATCTTTTTAGGTTTGAAATGCAGCTACTTTGTTGAAAATTCGTTTCTTTTGCTTGATGGTTCCACTAATTGTTAATAAATTTAACTGCTTTGTTGATAATTTATATCTTATTTTTAATTCATGTATTTGGTTAAAAATTCATCAATTTTATTGAAAAATTATTTATTTTGTTGAAAATTTACTTTATTTGAAAATTCAACTGTCTTGCAAAAAAATCCCTCTCTTTTGCATAAAGATGCAATTGTTTGGCTACAAAAGCAACTGTTTGGACTCAAACTAATTTCTTTGGTCTTTAGAATTCAACTATTGGGTTGAAAAATATCTTTCTTCATTAAGAATGAACTTTTTTCTTGAAAATTCATCTTTTATGGTTTAAAGGTCAACTGTTTTCTAAAATATTCGACCTTTCAGCTTGAAAACTTAACTCTTTCGTTTAAAATATACATCTTTTGATAAAAAATTAATTTTGTTGCAGAAAATTAAACTATTTTGTTTTGAAAAGGCAGTATATTAATTACCCTATTTTTTTAATCCCCCCTCTTTTGAGAGTCTTTCTTTACCTCGGAAATCTGTAATAAATCTCAAAATTTTGTGTCCAGTACGGGAACGAGGTGGAAAGCTGGATGCAAGAAGTTTGCAGGACCAGGGCGGTATAAGTTTGAGTCCTCTGGGTCCAGAGCACAACTACAATCTCTATTCTAGCGAATTTCAAGAGCTGGATAGCCATCAGTACATTCAGCCCGGTACCAGCAATCCGAATCACAATCGTACTAATTACATCGCTGCGAGTCCGGTCGATCCTCAACGAATCAACAGCATCAAACTCATCGATCACGATTCAAACCTCAACAATAATGTTTACATCCTGCCTGATCAACAACAGCAGCAACGTGCTCGCACCTACTCTCAAGGCGCTCACAGCGCGACTCTCCGGAGACAGGGACTCTACCCAGATGCCGAGCGACCCTATCGACCCGTGCCGAACACTTACACCGAGGAGGAGCGACACTATCGACAGTTGCAGCTGCAGAAGCAGGAGTTGCACAGTAGTCCCACCAGCTATCCGGAGTACAGGTATTTGGATAATAACGATGCTCAGCGTCGCATGCCTCCTCAAAGCCAGTATTACGAGACGGACTATTCCTCGTCGCGATACGAGCCAACGGCTGATTATCAGTATGGAAAAGCGCCGCTGCGACAGAGACGAGAACGAGATCAGACGTCCGTGGGTGGTTCAATTGATCGAAGACATCACTCGGCTCTTCAGCCGAGCATGGATTCTTACCTGCCACCTGGTCACTGGATGAGACTTGATGATGAGATTGTGTGGTGTCCGGATGAGCAACCTGCTGACAGATTTGGAAGCCTCGATCGGAGAAAGCACACGACCTTGCAGTATCCTAACGCCGAGATTCAATCGCGGTATCACACGGTTGCGTCTGGATCGAAGAATATACCGATTCTTCCACGCCAACATCCCGTCCAGGTGAGCAATTATTTCATTAAATTTTCATGGATCTTGTAGATTTGGTTCTTCTTTTTTTAATTTAGTGATTAGTCACTTTTAATTTAATACCTATAACCTATTTTTTAATTATCTTGAATTCTTTGAAATATTTTTTTCAATAAATTGAAGGGATTTGTTAGATTTCAGGGTGTTTTTTAAAACTGCTAAGGCATTTTCAGGAGCTTTTAATCTGAAGTATTTTATGGAATTTTAACAGATTTCAAGGATTTTTTTATTTTTTTAAATTAATTTAATTAATTTGAGGTGATTTTAAAGCTTTCGAAATATTTTGGGATAAAGAATTTTCTACAATTTCTGAAGATATGGAAAGACTTTACAGGACGTATGAGGTTTTAACATATTTTAAAATATTTCACATTATTTTATAAGGTTGCCGAGAATTTTATGAGCATTTTGATATTTCAATTCTTCTAGTTATAAAACCAACCATAAACCCAGAAGATTAATAATATTAATGCAAACAAATTTTGCATCTAAATATATTTTAAACACTTTTTAGTTAAGTTTTCAAATGAAAAAGATCAGGTTTAAACCTAAGAAATGAATTTTTAACCGAATAATTAGTCCATTTTTCAATCAAAAAGATTCATTTTCTACTAAAAAAGACTAATTTTCAACAAAGTACATGAATTTTGATCTAAAGAAAATCAACTTTGAACCAAAATTAGAATAGTTGAAGTGCTAGAAAAATTAATTTTTTCATCCAAAAAAATAATGTTTCAATCAAAAATAGAAGATCTAAATTATCAATTAAAACAACCAGTTTTCAAACAAACCAAATGAATTTTCAACGAAATAATTCAATTTTTAATCCAAAAGATGCATTTTCTACCATAAAAGATAGTTTCCATCAAATATATAAATTTTTAACTAAAAATAATAAATTTTCAAACAAAAAATAGGATAATTCAATTCACAGTTAGAAAATTAAATTTTAAACAAAAGAAAGAAACAATTTTTAACCAAAATGAATTAATTTTCAACTAAAAATATAGATTTTCAAGCAAAAATGGAATATAGTCACATCTTCTATTAAAAAATTAATTTTTAACTAAAAAGAAACGAATTTTCCACCAAATGAATTGATTTTTAATTAAAATTATGAATTTTTGACCAAAAATAAGAATTTTCGACCAAATAGTGGAATTTTCAACCCAAAAAATGAATGTTCTAAACAAACATTTTTAACTAAACAGATTTTTTTACAAACCAAAAATGAATTCTTGACCAAACAAATAGAATAGTTGAATTTTCTACAAAACAGATAAAATTTATATCAAAAATATAATTTTTATAGTGAATTTTCAACAAAAATGATAAATCTCCAACTAAAAAAAATTAATTTTCAACTAAAACGATCAATTTTCTACTTATAATAAAATATTTAAATTTTCAGTTATTAAAATACATTTTTACCCATAAAGGAAGCGAATTTACAAAAAAAAATTTAATTTTTAACCAAAAAAATGAAGTTTCAAATAATGAGTGTACTCTTCTATAAAAAAAGACGGATTTTCAATAAATACCTAAATTATCTCCTAAATTAGATAAATCTTTATCTAAAAATAAAAGAGTTAATTTTACAGAAAAATTAATTTTCTAATTATTAAAGTAAATTTTCAACGAAATAGTATAATTTTCAACCAAGAAGATTCATTTTCTATCGAAAAACATAAATTTTCGACAAATATTTGAACAGTTACATTTCCAGTTTAAAAAAATGTAATTCTAAATAAGAAAAAAAACTAATTTTCCACCCTAAACATCGGTTTTCAACCGATATGAAGGTGAATTTTCTACCAAAAGAGATGAATTTTTAACAAGGTATTTGCAACTAAATTTTTATATTTTTAAAGGAATTTTCAAGCAAAAGATAAATTATGCACCAAGAAGGATAAATATTCTCCCAGTAAATTCAAATTTTCAATAAAATACAGGAATTTTAAAGCAAGTTTCTACATTCGCAAAACGAGTGTAATTTTCAGTTAAAACAATTAATTTTCAACTAGGGTCCTTGGAAAAATTAAAATAATATTTTTTTAAATTAATTGTAAGAGATTATTGAAAAAGATTTTAAAACTTTGTGAAACAAGAATCTGAAAGATTTTAGGGCAACTTTATATTGGTGTGAAAATTGTAAATAATTTTTTACTTCAAAAAATGAACTTTGCGAAAAAATTAAAAAAGATTTTTAAATATACCAAATAATTTCCTAAAATTTCGAAAAAGATTTTAGAAGATTTTGAAGCAAAATGTTTCAATTTGGTATGTTTACAAAATAAAAACAAATAAAAAATTGATTTTGAGAAAAATTTGAGTCCGTAAAAAATATTTTAAGGAATCTAAGATTTTTTAAATAGATTATAAATATTTGAAACCTGGGAAACATTTCCGAAAATTTAACAAATATTTCTTGATTCCTTCCAACTCTTGAATTTTTTTTATTTTACTTGAATTTCTCTAGATTTACTCTATTCTACTTAATTCAATGGATCTTATGTTGAATTTTTAAAGTCTTAATTTAATTGTTCATGAAGTTCAATGTATAAAACGATGAAAGGATTTGAAATATTTTGAAATTTTGGTTTGAAATTCCTTGGCATTTTCAAAAGCATTAAAAAATTTCAAAGAAGCTTGAAGAATTCTAAATAGTTTATTTTATTTTAAAAGATTACAAAGACATTTTTTATTTATTTCAGTAATTAAATGGGATTTAAAAGGATTTGAAATACTTGAGGGTATTGAAATTTTAAAAGATTCTCAAATAATTTTTTTTTATTTCTGTAGTTTGAAGGCTTTCAAAGACTGAAATATTGTAGGGTATTTAAAAAGATTCCAAGGCTTTGTAAAGAGATTTTAACAGTTTCAAGGGATTTCCAAGGGTTTCAATAATTTAAAGAGATTTTAATATTTAAATGGATTTCAACATTTTTGTTTGATAATTCATCTTTTTTATTTGAAAATTTGTCTTTTTGTTAAAAAGAATAATCTTCTTGGTTAGAAATGTCCTCTTTTTTGGTTAAAAAATCAACTTTGTTTCAAAAAATTCGTATTGTAGCTAAAAAGTTAACAATTAGGATGATGTTTTTTTGACTGAAAAATCTTTATTTGTTTTAATTGAGAAATCGCCTCTTTGTTTGAAAGTTGGACTATTTTATTATTTTAAATTTTCTGTCGAAAATTAATCTTCTTGGTTAAAAATTTATCTTTTTGGTTTCAAAACGTATTTCTGTGGTTGAAAATGAGTTTCTTTTTAAATATAAAATTTAACTATTCCATTTTTGTGTGAAAATGTCATGTTTTTTTTATAGAAATATAGTTTCCTAGCGCGAAAATTCATATATGTGGTTCAAAATTTAACTACTTCGTTAAAAATCTATTTTTTGGTTTGGTTGAAGACATATATTCTTTTGGATTGAAAATTTATATTTGTTTGGTAGAAACTCTAAATATATTCTGAAAAGTTCAATTACGTGATTTTTCGTTGAAAATTGAATTATTTGGTTAAAGTCTTTTTTTTTGTCGAAAATTCAACTGTTTTATTCAAAATTCTTTCTTTTGGATTACAAATTCATCTTTTATGGTAGGTTTCGTAGATTCCGTTTATATATATATATTTTTTAAATAAAATCTTCTTTGATTGAAATATCGCATTATTTGTTGAAAATTCATCCTTTGCGGTTGAAATTTGAAACAATATTATTGAAATTGTTTTTAGAAGAATGTTAATTTTAGTTGAAAATTCATGTCAGTATTTGAAATTTGAAATTTTTTAATGAAAATTGATTTTTTTCATTGTACATTAAACTACTTTGATAAAATAGAAGTAATTTGTTAACAATTTATTTTATTAGTTAAAGGTTCATCTCTCTGATTTAAAATTAAACTATTTTGTTAAAAAATTCGTTTTTTGTTTGTAATTAATTTCATTAAACTGAAAATGTAACTTCTTCGTCTTTAGTTGAAAGTGATCTTTTTTAGTTGAAAATTCATTATCTTTGGTGGAAAAGAAATCTTCTTTGTTTGAAATTGCCATTTTTTGGTTAAAAATGTAACTGTTTGCTTGAAAATTAACTTTTATGTTGAAGATTCATATTTTCGCGTCGAAATTTCAACTCTTTTACAGAAAATTATTTTTTTGTTGTTGAAAAATTCATCATTTTTGTTGAAAATTTATCTCTGGATAAAAATTTAAGTATGTTGTTTAAAATTACTTTTTTGAACCCGGAAATGTAACTTTTACATTTTTTTTGTTAAAATTGATTTTTTTTAGATGAAAATTCGACTTCTTTCGTAGAAAACTTATATTTTTGGTTCGTATTTTTCCCATTTTGGTTAACTGTTTTAACTGTTCGGTTATAAATGTAAATGCTTAGTTCAAAATTATGTTGTTGCTGTTGAAAAATCAAGCATTTTGGTTGCCAGTTTAATTATTTTGTTGAAATTCAATTTTTTTGTTAAAAAGTGATTTTTTGGGATCGAAAATTCACCTGTTTTGTTGAACATGTGTTGAAATATATAAATTTAAAATTTTTTATTCCAGCTATAAAATATTTTACATTTAAAATGTTACAAAATTATAATTTTGGTTTTTGAATATTAATAATCAGGAAAAAGTATTTAGCGCTAATCCATAAAATTGATGAAATAAAATAATTGATAAAAATCTTTAAAATATTAAAATCTAGCAGATATTACGCATATTTAAAAAATATATTTAATATAGTGCCTTAACAAACTGAAAATAGATTCGGTGCGAATTCGCACCGGGTGTGCCGTTTGAGGGTTAAATATCCCTCTCTGTAAAAAAAAATACAAAGTTTGCCCGCCTTTAACATTCATCGAAAAAATGTTTACACATAAATATGTCCTGGATCGTCGTTTGGGACGCATTTAGTCATTTAAAATGTATTCTTCAGGTTCCAGCAAGTCCAACGGAACACACACCATCAAACCGAATTCTTTTGCGGACCCAGTCATTGGGCAGTGTCGAAACCTGGCACCAGGGTCACGATTTGAGCGACCGAGATCAGACCGACCTGAATCGCAAAGGGAAGGAAAAGGAATGGTACGAGACTGCTCTGGATTCTGGCTGCAGTCCCAGTACAGTTTCAGTTTCCGGATCTTTTGCCCCAACTCTCGCTCGCCGCTCGTCGCAAAATAATCCACCTCCGCCACCACCACCAATACCCATTCCGATCCGAGAGCCGGTCAAAGTTGAGCCGACGATAAACCGCCGACCTCGGGAATTGCCTCTGGAGGAGCCTCAGTGTCTTCCGATATCTCCGAATATTTACCATGAACGGCCGAAAGTACTCGAAATTCCCGCCGAATCGAATCCGTCCCAGGAGAATGGAAACGACCCCATGATGAGCTTTAATTCCCCCACGAATCATACAGTGGTTCAGCAGGGAAAGTATCAACCCTATCGAGAAGTTACGAAACCTTTTGAGATGTCCGACTTTTACAAATACTCGACCAAGTACCGTAAAAGGAACGAGGCCGCTTCCGGTGTGAGTCCGAGTGGCGTGAATGAGATAATTTCGAGCCATAATCCTGTCAATGATCAACGAAGGATTAGTCCAGTACAAACAAATAATTATCAGCCTCCTCAGAGAAAGCCTCAACCCTACGTTTTGAGGTAATTTACCATTTTGGACTGAGCTGATGTGTTAGATTGTTAGCTTGTCTAATTTTGCATTGAAATTTACTTAAATTTAAAGTAAAAGAGCTTAGGGGTCATCTCTGAATTATGTAACATATCTTGCACTAATTTTGTTATCGCTAAAACCGGGAAATGAGAGTGGATTTATATTTTGACCGGGAGTTTAATCAATTTTTAGAAGAAAAATTTACGGAATCTCTTAAAATATCACAAATTTCACAACACAATTATAATAAGTTGGATTTTAACTCGTTTTTTTTTAAATTTTATTCCGATTATTAACTTTTTTTAAATAAAAAGTTATTCAGTTTACAGTGTGTAATTCTGTAATGTTTGCTTCCAATATTTTCCATTTTAGCTTTTCATTTTTAAGCATATATGTTTAATTTAAAGAATTTTAAAATGCAGGTTTGAAATGGAAATTTTTGTATCAAAAATATTTGAAGTTGAGTATTACAGAGTATTAAATCCGAATATTGAAGAATTTTCAGAATTTAAAGTTTACTTTGTAAACACTTTTCAAGTTCAAATTAATTCGAAATTTATAGATTCATACTTAAACACTTTTATTAAATTGAAAATCCTATGCAAATATTGTTTCAGTATAAAAAATTATATTTTTAACCCAATAAACTTAACAAATAATTACTAAATCAATTAAAATTGAATTGCCCGAAATCGAAATCCTTGTATCTTTAAAATTTCAGATAGCTAAATTAAAACTCCGAATGTTGCAGTTTTAATTTAAAGCTTTAAAATATGAATAAAATTTTACACAAAATATATATTTTTGAAGATTTCGAAATCGCATTTTGAAGCCAAGGATTTTAAAAATAATTATAACTTTTTTTTAATAATTCCGAATTTAAACCTTCATAATTAAACACTTTTATTGACTGGAAAATTTGATTCGAATATTGTTTCAGTATAAAACATTCCATTTTTAACCTAATAAATAAAAAAAAATATTAGGAAGAACAATTTTGGTAATATTTAGAAAAATTTGAATGTTTATATTTAAAACTAAATCATTTAAAATTGAATTACTTGAAATAGAAATCCGAATAAAATGTTGAAGGCAAGGATTTTAAAAAGATTATTTTTTTTTTAAATTTACAGATTCATAATTAAACACTTTTATTGAATTTAAAATGTTATTCAAATATGTTTTCAGTATAAAATATTCCATTTTTAACCTAATCAATTAAAAAAAATATATTAAGAAGAACAATTTTTGTAATATTTAGCAATATTTGAATGTTTATATTCAGAACTAAATCATTTAAAATTGAATTGCCTGAAATAGAAATCCTTGCATATTTAAAATTTCAGAAAGCAAAATTAAAACTCTAAATGTTGCAATTTTAGTTTAAAACTTGAAAATATTAATAAAATTTTACATAAAATATATATGTTTGAAGATTTTGAAATAAAATTTTGAAGGCAAGGATTTTAAAAAGATTTGTAACTTTTTTTAATAATTTGAGATTTATAGATTCATAATTAAATACTTTTATTAAATTGAAAATCCTATTCAAATATTCTTCCAGTACAAAACATTCCATTTTTAACCCAATCAGTTTTTCTTTAAATATTAAAAAGAAAAATTGTTTAATGATTAGCAATATGTGAATGTTTGTATTCAAAACTAAATAATTTAAAATTACCTGAGATATAAGTCCTTCTATCTTTAAAATTTCAGGAAGAAAAATTAAAACTCTAAATGTTGTGATTTTAGTTTAAAACGTGAAAAGATTGACAAATTTTAAACAAAATATATATTTTCGAAGATTTCGAAATAAAATTTTGAAGGCAGGGATTTTAAAAAGATTTGTAAAGTTTTAAAAATAATTCCAAATTTATAGATTCATAATTAAATACTTTTATTGACGTACAAATTTTATTCAAATATTGTTTCAGTATAAACATTCCATTTTTTACCAAATCAACTAAACAAATAATTATTTAAAAAAGAAGAATTTTGTAATGTTTAGCAATATTTGAATGTTTGTATTCAAAACTAAATCATTTAAAATTGAATTGCCTGAAATATAAATACTTGTATCGTTAAAATTTCAGGTAGCTAAATTAAAACTCCGAATGTTGCAGTTTTAATTTAAAACTTGAAAATATTTACACAATTTTACACAAAATATATACTTTAGAAGATTTCGAAATAAAATTTTGAAAGCAAGGATTTTAAAACGATTGAATTTTTTTTAAAATGATTCCAAATTTATAGATTCATAATTAAACACTTTTATTGAATTGAAAATGTTATTCAAATATGTATTCAGTATAAAATATTTCATTTTTAACCCAATCAATTAAAAAAGTATATTAAAAAGAACAATTTTTAATAATTAACAATATTTGAATGTTTGTATTCAAAACTAAATAATTTTTAAACTAAATTTCTTTGTATCGTGAACATTTCAGAGACCTAAATTAAAGCTCTGAATGTTGCAATTTTTAATTAAAACTTGAAAATATTGAAATTTTTTTAACAAAATATAGATTTTTGAAGGTTTAAAAATAAAATTTTTAAGCTAAAGATTTTAAAAAGATTTCTAACAAATTTTTAAATAATTTAAAATTTGAAAAAATTCAAAAAAATTCAAAAAAATTTGAAACAAAATGTTGATTTATCAAGATTTTAACATTTTGAAAGGCTTCAAGATAATACATTTTTTTCCTTGGCACCAGGGGAAATTTTTAATAATTTTTCATATTGAAAAAATAATTTAAAAAGATTGAAAAAAAAACAGTTTTTATGTATAAATAAGAATTGAACAATTATTAATTTGTTACGACTTAAAATTAAATTAATTTAGCTTCTAATATTAAAAGAGTACACTTTAAAGAAAATGTCAATCGTTTAATTTTTTATTTTTGACTTAAAATTGTCGAAAATTATATGATTTATAAAATTTACAAATCTGTTAATCAATTGATCACTTTAGAGCTTCAAAAACGGAGAAACGGATTTATATTTTTGAAATCTCGAAATGTATAATTTATAAATTTTGACATTTTGTTGTTTAATATCATTTAATTGAAAATGGTTAGAAGCTTTAATTTTACACGTGTAAATTATTGAGCGTTTGTATTACAAATTTTTGAATCTGTAATTTTAAAATTATAAAATTCAAAAGAGGTTGAATTTCTTAAAATATCCTTAAATCCTTAACATTTCTTGAAATCTTTCGGAATTTCTTGGAAGGTTCAAAAATATTCTAAAACCTTATAGATCCTGTACAATTCTTGGAAATTTCTTTACATTTCCAGAACTTTTTGAAACTGCTTAAAATTTTGTAAAGCTGTTGAAAATTTCTTGGAAGCTTGTAAAATGCCCTAAAGCTTTCAAATTTATTTAAATATTTTGACATCATTTAAGATTCTAGCAACAAAAAAATTAGAATATCTCATTGAGAGTCTTTGCAATTCTTTAAAGTTACTGAAATTTCTTGAAATCTATTGAAATTGCTTTGAATATTTTAAAGTATCCTAAATTCTTTCAAATTCTTTAAAATATTTGGAAGTATCTTGAAATCTTTTAAATTATTCACTTCTTCTGAATAATTTGTTTAAAATTTCATTAAAACATTATAAAATCCCGTGAAATTATATAAAACTTGATGATATTCCTTGAAATCCCTTGAAGTTTTTTTTAAATATTTGGAAATCCCTTGGGATATTTTCAAAAATCTTAGCTTAACCAGATAAACTCACAAAAATTTAATGATTTTGTGGTTAATAGTAATTTCAAAATTCTGAAGAAAAACTTTGTCTTTATGGATATTTTTGTACAGAATGATACAAAAATAAAAATACTTTTTCCTAACGACCTCTCCTCTCCAAAAAATATGTTACGTAATTTATGGATGACCTCGTACCTAATTTTGGAATCGAGCCAAAGAGGTTTTTCTCCATTTGAAACTGTTGACAAAAAGTACAATGGGGTTGTTGCATGAATTTAAAATAATATATTTTTTAATAATTGCATAGAATTCTAAGAATGTTATTACTTTTCCAAATTCTTTGAATACTTCTGAGAAAAAAAAATATTTAAAAAAATGATCGAAAACCCTATTGAAACAACTTATGTGTGACTTTAAAACGTCACATCCTGCAAGACGCTGAACCAATTAGAATAATGGTTCGCAGTGGCTCAATTGACTAACGAAATATCCAGCTAAAAGTTGGCCAACATTTTTTTTCCATCTACATATCAACTTTCCGCACATTTGGATTGTTACAGTTTATAAATCTCAGTTTTAATGAAATTCTAAGCATTTTCAAAACCTTTTCGGGTACTTCTTCTAACTTTTTAAACACGTTTTAAGTAATAAAACGTGAGAATAGGTTATGTTTACTCGAATCACTAGCGGCCATATTGAATTGGCCCCGCTGGGCCAATCAGAATGCCCCGTCTTTGCGCGATAAAATTTAAAAAGTTTACTATTAAACATTGAAAACCATTTTTAATTTATTTAAAAAAAAAACTTTTTTTAAGTAATTGTATTCAATTTCTAGTGCCTTTTCAATTTCACAAGGAAAAAAAATGTTCAGGCCTCACATAGCAGTCCCTATCTCCACACAAGGGAACATTTAAAAAATTTATAAATAATCAAAGCTTCCAATAGTCCGAAATTTTGCAGTTTCTTTTTTCCAGCAAATTAACTTACGAATTAATCACTGGTCAAATGAGGTCTATTCCTATTTCTGATTTTTTTTTAATTCATTAAAAATATTTTAGAATTTTTTTAAAGATTCCGAGAAGTTTGTAATAGATTTCAATAACTTTAAGAGATTTAAAAGGTTTTAGGGTATTTTTAAAACTTGTAAGGAAGTTTCAAGAGCTTTTAATTTTAAAAAACTGTAGGAAATTTTAAAAGATTCTAAAGATTTTTTTATTCATTTTATGAACTTGATGGTATTTCAAAGCCTTTGAAATATTTTAAGGTAGAGAATTTTCTAGAATTTCGGAATATATCGAACAATTTTACAGGACCTGTAAGGTTTTAACATATTTTAAAAGATTTCATAGAATTTTATTATTTTTTTGAGGATTTCAATATCAGATTTCATTGTATTTCACGGGATTTAATAATTTTTTAGTGGAAGACAAAGAATTTATTCACGAGAAGTGAAGTGTTTTATAGCATTTTAAAGGATTTTAAATTATTCATATACATTTTTTGTTTATTTAAATAATTTGAAGGGATTTTACAGCGATTGAGATATTGTAGGGTAACATTTTTTCTATAATTTCGGAATATATGGATCAATTTTACAGGACCTATAAGATTTTTAAATATTTTAAAAGATTTATAAGATTTCCAAATATTTTAATGATTATCAAGATTCTTTAAATCTCTCAAGGTATTTCACTAAATTTGACAGGAATTCAGGAAATGTCAATATAGAATTTTAAGGGATTTTATCATATTTTATTGAATTTCAAAGAATTTATTCACAAGATGTGAGTTATTTTGTAGAATTTCAAAGATTTGAAGAGATTTGAAATTATTTTTTGTAATTCAACCTTAATTTTTATTAATTTATCATGAGTTCTTTGGAATTCTTCTGATTTTTTTTATTCCACTGGAATTCTTATAAATTTAATCAATTATAATTAATTCAGTAGATTTGTTTGTTTGATTCTTTAAAATCCTTATTTAATTAATACTCAGGATCAATTGATAAAATGATCAAAGAATTTAAAATATTTTAAGGTATTTTTTCAATTAAATTGGCATTTTCAAGAGCTTTACAAATTTGTTGAGATTTTAAAGGATTTCAAAGAATTGCGATATGTTAGGATGTTTTAAAGGATTCCCCCGAATTTTTTTTTATTTATTTGAATATTTTGCAAGGATTTCAACGATATTAAAATATATAAGGGTATTTTAAAAGATTTGAAGGCATTTTCGCGAAATTTACAAAATCATTTTAAAGGATTTTAATATTTTAATAAATTTCAAAGAATTTTTCACGAAAGTGACGAATTTCGTAGATTTTCAAAGATTTAAAGAGATTCGTAATTCTCCCTTAATTCTGCTTACCTTATCCGTAATTATTTTTAATTATTTTTTAATTATTTTTTATTCTTCTAAGTTAACACGTTTCTACTCAATTCATTGCATTTTTTCATATTTTTTTATTGTTTTCAATTCATCTAATTGCTTTTTAAATTCAGCCTAATTTTTTAAATTAATTTCATATTATTATTCTCATTTCCCTCAAATTTTACTCAAATATTATGACAATGAATGGAATTTTTCAATTTATAATTTTTTTTTAATTCATTTGAATTGTTTTTTTTTTAATCATTTAGTCACTTCTTTATTTATAAATTAGTAGGGTTTTAAAGCTTTCAAGACATTAACATTTTTGGAATTCTCTTGAATTTTTTTAATTTACTTGAATTTTTCTAAATTCACTGAATTCTATTTAATTAAATGCATTTTTGCTTAATTCTTTAAAGCTTTTTATTTATTTGATTCTAAATTCTTTTAACGTCACCTTGAATTCTTGAGCATTCCATCCAATTCTTTTGAATTTCCTTCAATTTACTTAAGTTTTTTCATATTTTTAATTAATTTTTTTTTAACTCACTTTGAATTTCTATGCATTTTATCGAATTCTTTTCGTTTACTTTAAATTCTTTTAAATTAATTCCAAAATTTTACACTAATCGATGGAATTTTGTTGGTTTTTAAAATTGTCTCCAATTAATTTGAATTCTTTTGAATTTAATTTAAATTGTTTTGAAGTCTGATAAATTTATAATAAATTTTTTACCCTTTAAGCGCAAAAAAATACCCTATGAGCCAGAATTTTTTGAAAATATGCAACAACTCCATTGAGGAATGGAATTTATTATTTGTCAGTTCGGCAAATTAATGGCCTTAACTTGAATTGTTTTCAGAGGGACAACGTTATATTTTTCTAGACAATGTTCTTTATTAAATTTTGTAGGATTTAGTAGTTACAAGATGATTTTTCCAGTGCCTTTGTACGGTAAGAATTATTACTGGGAGCCAAAGACTCGGTATCAAGCACTGTTTTATGATATTTATTGAGACTCAAAACAAGATAATTTATATACTCTTATCTACTTGAAGCTTATTAAATTTAGAAATTTAAAGCGTATTTTTTACACTGCGTCTTTAGTTATTGTGTTCTACATTATTACGAAGAAATTTGTTATTATATCATCATAAGTGCCTGCCTTGTGCCCTATTGTATATGAAAGTGCCTTCTACGAGAATTATAAATTAAGACAAAAAAAGAAAGAGGAAATGAATGGGGTATTTGAAAGAGAAATTGTACTTTTCTATTATCCTGTATTTTGGAAAATAGATAACTTTAATTTCAATTAATTTCTTTCACATGATTCTTCAGATACATCTTTTGTAATGCACAGTTCTACGCGAAATGAATATAATTTTTTTAATCAGACGTTTATTGTACAATATGTTGATTCGATATTGATTCTATAATTTTTTATGAGCGTACTTTTTAGTAAAGAGCAAAGCTTCGCTTAAGATTTTCGATTAAATCTTCGTTCAATGAAAGAGAGCTTACTTTTATTTCTGAATATAATTTTTAATTAGGTTCGCAGGATAACATTTGTATTCAGGATGGCCACTGGGCCGGGAAATATTGCCGAAAAAGGGGAAATGACAGTGAATTTTATTTTTTGACTGGGAATTTTACAAAATTTTCAGAAGAAAAATCGATCCAGTCACTTGAAATAACACAAATTTTATATCATATGATATATAATCTTTTATTATCAAAATGCAGTTTTGAAATTGAAATTTTTGGACGAAAAACGTTCTAAGTTTTTCAACTAAATATAAATGATTTAACTTTTTTAATTGAACTGTAGTTTGAGTATTAAAAAATGAACAATAATTGATTTTAAAGGATGATTTTGAATCTGTAAAAAAAACAATTTACCGATTTTTACCTTAAAAATTGAACTGTTTCCATTCGAAGTTTTTAAATAGATAAAAACTGATTGAAAATTTATAAGCTATTATGAATTTTAAAATAATAAATAGATTAATAATAAAACGCTTTTATTAATTTTCAAAGCCTATTCAAATGCTTTAGTATAAAATATTATATTTTTAAAATAACCGGTTTTTTATAATAAACTGTTGATTGAAATGATAAATTGAAAAATAAAATTGAAAATTAAAAAATTTAACTCTTATTTTAAAAAAACAGAAAGCCTTGAATTTTTTAAATTGCAGATAGATTTGTTCATTTAGAAAAAATGTGGGTTAGCTTGAGAGATATTTAAAAGTTTTGAAAAGATTCAAACACTTTTAAAAATTTGAAAATATTTCAAATTTTATATAAAAGAAATATAGATTTATAGAAATATAGATTTCCAAAGTTATAAAAAAATTATACTTTTACTAGGCAGGATAAATTTGAATAACTTTAAAAGATATTTAGAAGTTTTTAATAAATTTCAAAAATAATAAAAAATTTGAAAAAAATAATTTCAAGAGAATATTTAAAAAGATTTCAAAACAAATTTTGATGCATAAATAACCATTGAACAGTTATTGACTTGTAAAGAATTCGAATTGAAATAATTTAATTTCCCATTTAAAAAGTGTTCACACTAAAAAAAATTCCATTTTTAATTTTTCTAATATAAAATTTCTTAAAATAATATAATTTTAGAAAATTCCACATTTGTAGATTCATTGTTGAATTTAGAGCATTAAAAATGATAGCCTAGATTAAAATTATTCTTTAATCTTTGAACTTCATAATTCGTAAAAGTATTAAATTGATTATTTTGCAGTTTGAAAGAATTTAATTTAAAATTGTTAAATTGCAAAGTATTATAAGTTCGCATTTTTTACATGAAAATTATTGAGCCTTTGACTTAAAAAATGCTTCAGCTTTAATTTTAAAAAGTTTAAAATTAAACAAATTTCCACTGTGAGTTTTAATTTGCAGTTCAGTTTTTTTTTTCCTCGATTAAAACGGCCACCCTGGTGTTGTCAGATAAAATTGTATTTAAGATCTTGTAATTAATGCAAGTATTTTTTTATAGCGAGAAACAATGAAATGCTTCGCGAAAAGCAAATATAATGTACCTTATTAGGAGTGTGATCGCTTTTAAGATATGATTGACATATTTTAAGACAGACTGTATTGACTTGATTATTGCTTGTCACGTTTCGAAAATGAAAATATATTATCTACAAGGAAAACTAATAATTTTTTAATTGAATGTTTTTCATCCCTTTTTAGTTGAAAATTCGTCGTTTTGACTTGAAAATTCATCTGTTTTAGTAGAAATTAAATTTTTTCTGCATAAAAATGCAACATTTTGTTTGAAAATTAATCTTCATTCTTGAGGATTCAACTACTTTATTATAGTTGGTTTATTTTAGGTGATATTCCATCTCTGGTTGAAAATAGTTCGTTTTTTGTTGTTAAAAATGAATTTTTTTAACTGAGAATTTTAGTTTAAAATTTTTTCTGGTTCTAAGTTGAACTATTTTGTTAAAAATTGATGTTCTTCAATTGAAAATTTAACAACTTGGGTAAAAGTTTAACTACTGTTCATGTATTTGGTGGAAAATTTAACTATATTGTTGAAAATTTTTTTTTTTTTGTTCAAAATAACTTTTTTTAACTGAAAATGCAACTTTTTAAGTTTTGGATCATATTTGATAACTTT